>NDFZ01003269.1:0-20188 GCA_002192655.3 Mamestra configurata | reverse complement strand
CATGCGCAGCGAGTCCGTGCGGCCGGCGTCGGAAGGCGGCGTGGGCGCGGCGGCCGCCACGCTGGGCCGCAAGCGGCCGGCCTACGCGCGCAGTGAGTCGCTGGACCCGGGCCGGCCCGCCGCGCGCGCGCACACGCTGACGCGCCAGACGTCGGTGGCGTGCACGTGCGGGCACGACAAGAAGGCGCGCTCCAAGAGCGCCAGCGCCGAAGACAAGCCGCGCGCGCGCTCGCGCTCGCACACGGACGACGCCAGCCAGGCGCACGTGCTCGACAAGTACGAGACGCTCGTCTAACGTGTCCGCCCCGCACCCCATCCCTTCCATTCATATTATTGTGATATTTGGCATTGTGGAATGGAGTATTTGACCTTTAGGGATATCTTATTAAATTGATGTATGCCCTCTCTTCAAGGGAAGTATCTTTCATATCTGTTTGTTCCATTTTTACTGTATCCTACATATAAAGTATAGGCTATTAGGTCACAGGTCGATATTATAAGTAAAACATGGTGCATTGCATGGAATATCGTTTTGATCCATTTAATATGATGCATAGAGTGGTGTTTATGTATCAGATGAAAGGTTTATGGGCTAGTCTTAGGGAGAGCTCGGACGGACGTAAATATATGTTTCATATGTAAAACCAAAAATATATACGCGATATTGATTATAATCGTAGTCACGAGAATGGATAGATAGTAGTATTAAAAATTAAAAATATCTACTCTTCCCTGTGAAAAGAATGGTTGCAGAATGGAGTTTTATTACGTTGACAATATCTGGCTGTTGTTTGAGTAAAATATTTTAATTATTTCACTGCTTCAGTGTTGGACTGAGAAGAGGCCCACCTTAGCACAACTAACTACATGGTGCTTAGATTGTTAATAAATTCGAATATTTGTCTTGACCCTCGAAACCGCTTTCATAAACGGTTGTGAAATTACGTTTGAGATTCTTGATATTTATATTTTATTTATGAATTTAAAAACGCTTTAAAAAAAACAGGATTATGAAGTTGCTAGTCGATGTTTTGTATTCAAACAATTTGAGGTGCGTGTATTATGATTTAATGAGAATGTTGTGTCTAATATTCTTATAATATTTCTTATGAACAATTATTTCCATTAGGCACGTTTGTTAGGTGGAGAGAATTAATTAGATGCCTATCCCTACATATAAGATTGCAATGTCTAAAGTAAAATATAATAAAAATGTTTTTGTAATTTCATATAATATGTGACCTGCGTATGTAGTGCCAATTACATATATCGATTGTGTATTTTCGTCAAAGTAATACAATTAATTAACTTCCATTTTATACATTTTGTATCCATCAGATAGTGGAAAATTATATTGGAATTTGTTTCATGTACTCTCGTAATTATAGGTTAGAAAGGAATCTCAAGTTTTCTTTCGATATCTCTCTCTAAACGATATAATATTCTGTGTGAGCTATTTGTATTCCCTAAATATACATTCCGAAGTGTTTAGTTGCTCACTGTTCCCACGCGACTGTGTTTGATACGTTTTAATGTTAAAATGAGCAACGAATGTGTACCAAATTTTCTAAATATGTAGTATTGTACCTAGCTAGACATAAGTTAACAAATTCGTTTTGTGTATGTACCTTGTCTTATGATTTTTTTAACATAGTGGAGGTGAACATTTTTGCGATTGCTTTTTGATACAAGTACGTTTAGGATATCCTAATTGTATAATTACAAACCATCCTAAATTATTCCTATGCGAAAAAGGTTTCTACCTGATAATTTAAATGTTTTGTAAGTTATTTAACCCGCCATTTTTGTAAATAACATGTCTTGTCTCGTATTGAGTAATTGATGATATGTATTCAGGTGTATCTTGTATAATCCAGAAATAATTTATACTATGCTATGTGGAATCTTGGAAGTGTCTACTTTGGTTGCGTATCAATCAGTATGAGCAGCATGTAGAATAGTAGTGTAATGTACGTAATGGTCACGATAAAGTAGTAAGAGATGTAATTATAGTTGTAAGGAAATGATAAAGCATGTTTTATATTATGTAGAATACGAACGCCTCTTTATGTTGCCGTTAATGGCAATTGCTAATTATTTATTTGCATTTTTTCTTAAATGTTTATAATTTTTAATATTAAAATCGAAAGCAAATTGTTGTAATCGCTGAATAGTCCACTAAATTATGGCCATCGGTTATTGGTTACCGTGTGACAGGATTTAAATCTTCAGGAACTTTATACATTTTATGACATTTAAAAAGCAGCTGGTAGAGTGACATGGTGACCAATAATGGCGTCGGGCTAAAGTGCTTCGTATCCTGGACTACAACGTCATTGTGTAATAAGAATTATATTTTATAAATTGTTTATTTGCTAATACAATATAAGTTAAATGTGTTGTTTTATTTTATTCATTTCCTGAATTGAATTATTCATTTGTCCGTGACTACCGCAGGACCACTAACGCCAATCGCTTCCATATTTAGTAAATAATTAACGAGCGCGCGAAAGTAATCATCGTTGATTTCTCGGTAAATACAAATGTTTCAGTTCATATTTTTTTACGAAATGCATCACATGTAAGGGTACTAATTATTTGTATACTTAGAATACTTGTGTCATGCCCCCTTTTTCGGCGCTCATGCGGGTTCTGCTGAACGGAGCGTAACTACCTTCACCACCTTCAAAGTCGATTTTCTCGAAAACTGCTAAGGTACAAATTCTGTTCGAGTACTAATTAGTACCAATTGAGAACTAATTATTTACCAAAAATGCAAGCGATTGGCGTTTGTGATCTGGCGGTAGTCACGGACGTAAATTTTCGTGCCACCTACATACACCACGACTTCATTTTATGTCATGTAAGTAACAACCTGACGCTTGCAAAAAACAAGAAAAATTAAATTTCGCGGGCTACCACTACGGACCCCCCTTATGGATGGACGCCGTCATCGTCCGAATACACAAAAATTACATCATTCCAATTAGCAAAAATGCTAATAAAATATTGAGAACCTCTTCCTTTTTAGAAGTCGTTTATAAATTTTAAGGTGAAAGTATCAATATGGATAGTTATGTTAATAGTGCCCATGGACTTACTAATTACTATGTATCATAGAGGAAAGTAATATATCGGGTATAGAGAGCCCCCTCGCAGAATTTATTGAAGACCGCTAATGTCATTTGATCGGATAAATAACGCCATCTATTATCTCCATCCACATACTTGTGACATGTATAGCTATAGCTAGCTATAGGTACTAACGCAATAGGTGCCTATACTTAGGCTTCCTTTATCCAGTATACTATACAATAGTGGATAAATCTTTGGCTTCCTTACATTTTACTTGTATTCAAGTTGATAAATTTTACTTATTTTTTATCTTAAGTAACAAAAAGTAAAACTTTATCAAATTAAAAACAAGCAAATTAGTAAGAAAGCATCAATTTCAAGTGAGGGATACGTACAAAAAAACAACTTTTCTTCTACAATATTGGTTATTTAATTGTTTTATGTTTATTTTTATAAGCTTGCGCTGCTGCCTTGGTTTCATCCTCACCATGATAAGTGATTTTGCCATACAAAATCCGGTCTGTAAAATGGATATCACAGATGACCTTCTTCCTATAAAGTTCATAATCAGCAGGACTTTCCAACTTCCCTCCAGCTATGTATCTAGGTACAGACGCCAGCGCATCAAGCACCAACAATCTGTCAAATTTCTTTACTAGATTTTAAACTTTATAGCTAACGCATTAGGTTGATTGGGAAAATTTGGCTTGATTTTCTTTTAGTTAACCTTTAGGGAAGGTCTTTTGATCATATTGCCTTGTCTTACGTCCTTTTTCTTGCGTTACCTATGAATTTGAATGCGGATGTAACACATTCTAATGGTTTTAGGGAGTATCTGGTAACAAATATCTATATCGGCATTCTCGGCAAGTTTCAAAACTACACCAATTTACATCACAATATCCATTAGGAATCAATTTACGAATAATTAGGTAAAACAGCCGCTAAACTTCACTCGACACAATCCCGCCAAAAACTCCGTAGCTTGATGTGCTGGTCAGACGCCAGCACATAGCTTCATACTATAACTTTTTTTTTTTAGGATGGAAAATCATCAAATGATTTCTTCCTTTCTGGGTGGAGCAGACTAGGGCGTGTCAGACTTTTACTGACTAGACTAAAACCCATCCGTTTCTTCTAAACCCCTTTGCGCTCCAGCAGTGCCGCGATGACTCTTTCGAACAAATTCCGCAACTCTGGCAGGCTCTGACCTTAGCAGGCCCCGTTTCCTTTGCTGACATCTCTTTGACGCGCGATTGATGATCAATTTAGTTTTATAGTAAATGGAATACTGAACGAAACTGAACAAAATGAAAACGCGCGCTTCGCACCTCCAAAGAGAATAATAACCACAGAATACATATGAAAACTATCGCGTCTCTCAGCGGCTGATGTTCAGCTGAGGTTGTCAAGAACAAAATGAAAAATAATTGTAAATAAACTTTATGAAAGATTTTATTGCATGTAGTTCATATTGCTAAAATAATCATGAGGGATAATATAACATAATAATTTTATATCAATCACAGAAAAAAAATTAAAAAAACTGAACAGATTGAAATTCGTTGCTTAGTTTTCAAACTCTTTTTAATCCGTTGGCAACACTATTATTCGCTTGTTTGAGCTTGAAAGAAAATTGTTAAGTGCATATCACGATATCACGGATTTTTTAGTTTTTCCTTGGTTTTTATGTGTTACAATAAATTAAATCTTTTATAATAACTAGATGACTTAATTCCGAGAGTAACAAAAGTTGTTTTAGTGATAATATATTAGTGTAACAGTAAGTGTTATTTACAGTGTTTCGCACTTTCATTTTCGCATAGTTACAAAATATTGCAAAATGACTTCTGCACTTTATTTAGAGCATTATCTGGATAGTCTTCAGCACCTTCCGATAGAATTGCAGAGAAACTTTAAATTAATGCGTGATCTAGACGACCGTGCCCACGGACTAATGAGGACAATTGACCTTATGGCTGATGAGTTGCTTCCAAATATTCCTAAAATGGACGAGGAGACTAAGAAGGAAAAAGTAAATACTATCCAAGGACTCTTCAATAAAGCTAAAGAGTATGGAGACGACAAAGTACAACTTGCGATACAAACGTATGAGTTGGTTGACAAGCACATACGTCGCCTTGACTCTGACCTCGCGCGGTTTGAATCTGAGATACAGGAGAAAGTAATGAGCGCACGTGCCGCGCAGCAAGCCGCCGCCGACCAGGAACCGAATGCAGCCACTGTCAAGAAAGGCAGGAAGAAAAGTAAAATTAATGACAAAACAGCAGCAACAACTGGGAAAAAGAAACGTGCTGGGGCGTCTAGTGAAGATGACGCGGCCACCTCAGGCAGGTCGGCGGCCAAGAAAAAGGCAGTACGCAAAGGTACAACTGCCACTGCCAATGCCTCTAAAGAACAGGAAGAAAACGCAGATTTGGATTCAGTGGGAGGTATGGCACACCCAAGTGACGTTCTGGACATGCCTGTAGATCCCAATGAACCTACATACTGTCTCTGTCATCAAGTGTCATATGGAGAGATGATAGGTTGTGATAACCCTGACTGTCCTATTGAGTGGTTCCACTTTGCATGTGTTGACCTGAAAATCAAGCCCAAAGGTAAATGGTACTGCCCTAAGTGTACCCAAGATAGAAAGAAAAAATGATCCACGGCTAAACCCCCAGCTAAACAAACAGATAAGACTGATTATAAAGAAAGAAGTGAAGTGACGAACTTTAGTGGTAAGCTAGATTAATATATTGTAATATAGCCCCAAGACATCCAATGTGATGGTATTATAAAGTTTATGTCACTACACTATGAAATATGTGAGGAAATATTTATACAATACTTGAAATGCGTGTGCAATAATTGTGAAAGTTTAGTTATTGTATTTTATGTCTATTGTTATGTCATAGTGACATGATAACAGAAAATAAAACATAATAATTATGTTGAGTTAATTTATATAAGTAACAATTTTATATTTATACTTTGGTACTTATTCCTTATATTTAAAAGGTGTAACCATGGCATTAGCAGCAAACTAAAAACTCCTCTTACAAATATTGGATGTTGCATTTCAATTATCAGGTAAACTAAATAAAAATGTACAATTGCACAAAATAATAGTGTTCAATTAATATTGTTATACAATAGCTGCCCTTACTTTTAATATTTAAAGATACATAAATTAAAAAATAATATATAAAATGCTAGGAACAATAATAGCAGCTTGTACTGTTAAGAATAATCTTATGATGTTATCATATGCCTTATTTAGCATTTATTCATAAATGGCATAATGACGCAGTCATAGTGTTAGGACCTTTTTGATATGTTAGAACTAGTTGAAAGTTATGAGATTAACTGTACATATTATGCATGCAGGATAAGTTAATACATATCTTTTACCTTTGCTTTGTTATTTAAAGTCTTAATTTAGCCTGTATGCATAACATGACTTTTTTTATAACATTTGTATAAAGAAATGGCTTTCAATGGCTGGTAGCCTCACACATATACAAATAGTCTGAATAAATACTGAACTAAATGTCTAATATAATTAGTTATTAATTTAGGAAGATGGTTAAAGCTGATTGTCCACACTAGAAGTGATTGGTGCCAAAACTGTAAGGCACTGTCTGGAAATACTGCTATCTTGTACAAACAGAGTTTAGAAGAAATTATTAGCTGTCAAGACAGGCTAGTCCTCATGTACCTTCTGTGTTTCAATGCCTTTCTTTTAAGGATGGGAAATGATCAAAGGACTACTTTATCTCTGGGCGGGGTGGAAGGGAGTGTCAGACACTTACTGACTAAAACCCATCCATGTTCCTCCTAATGCCCTTTGCGTTCCAGGGCCGCAGTGACTCTTTCGAACAAATTCCGCAAGTCTGGCAGTCAGTGACTACCCTGGGGTGGTGTACATCTGGATGGTCCTGATCAACTATATTGACAGTTCATATTTTCATCCATTTCATTCTATGCATTTGTAAAAGATAGAAATATTTCAAGTTTAGCTTTGACTTATGCCATGCATCATGGAGACCAAAGTAGTATATGGTACAAAAGCAAAATAATTTGAAAATGTAGCTTCAACAATTAACAAGTCAATGAGCAACTGAAGTAAAAAGAACATTATTTAGAAGAATTTGTCAATAATATTTGTTGAATAAAAATGTGCATAATATTTTCTAAAGTCATCTTCTAATTAATGTAATAAGAAATTAAAATAAGCACTTTATTATTTCAAGTATTTTCAACATCTACATAAGTAATTGTAAATACTAGGGTTGTAGCAAAAAATGAGAGATGGACTAAGATTGCCCTTAACTAAAAATGTAAAGGTGGACAATCAATAAGGAGTGTACATGTAATATACAATCTATTTACTTATAATATAAGAAGATCCTATAGATAATTTATGCCTATAGATAGTCATATTTAATCACTTAAAGATGATAATATTATTTTTGAGTCCCAATTCCTTATTTTTAATGTTACATGTTAGGTTGTATCCTGTGAGACAAAAGCAATATAGTAATAATTATAGGCTCTATGACTGTTTTATTTAAATATTAAGATATATTTCGAAATATTTAAATAATTATTGCAGTTATTGACTTATTTTTTACTAGCTGGCAATAATATTATAATCAATGAGTACACCAAATATTATTAGTATTGTAACATAATATTATAGGTAAATTTTATATGATAATGTTACAAATTACTTCCAAAAATTGGTATTTGTTTTATGATAATTATGAATTATAAGACAATTTTTATGGTTCCTGTACAAAGTTGCCTGTTGATGAGTTTTCTTATCCATTGTATTATCAGTATAGAAAATATTCCTAAAAGTATGTAAAGCTAATAAAGTAGTGGTTAGTCAGTGGACGGTAAGGTTTCCCAAATGTTGGACTTTGATACAGGTGTAAAAAGCCATGACAAACTGAAAATAACGCCCTGCAACAGTGGCGTAGCTAGTGTCAAAGGGGCCCAGTATCAAACATTTTTGAGGGCCCCGTTTTTAGGGGTATTGTTTTTTAAACGAAATAGTTCAGAACTGTCTTGGCAGGCTACGAAGGAGATGACGCGGCTAAATGTATAGCTCTGCGTCCACACGGGGCCCTTATAATCCAGGGGCCCCGTATATTTGATACGGCGGTAGCTACGCCCCTGCCCTGCAACTCGAAACCTTTGTTTATAATATGACAAACACTTACCACATAAGTAAAGCAATGAATGTGCATGAGATAATTTTGTACGTTTTTGCACCCAAATAGCGCAATGATGTTATTTCTTTATCCATTGCGGCTATCGGCAGTTATACATTGAAATGTGAAATATGAAATGAATTTCATTTATTATTTTTAAAATCAAATAAGCATTAAACGGTTCCTCAACTACGCCACCAATAGGAATTAATGTTTTGTTATTGCCATTTTATTGTGTTTAATAAATATTATGACCTATAAATACTTATTTCTTATCATTTATGACATGTGAACAACGATCCCAACGACCACGAAGTTACAAAAGCTTGATAGATCAATCGACAAGGTCATCAAACCGAAATAGAAGCTTTTCCAAATGAAGGAAACCTTTATATTTAGTACCTAACTACTTACGTGCATAATGCAATGACAACTCTTAAACCTTTTCAGTACCTATAGAGTCGGGGAATAAGTTACAAATTAAGAAAATGGTTTGTGCCGAACGCGATAGATGGCGTTAGGTATAATTCAGAATAATTATTCTATTAATTCATTTATTATTTTTTCCATCTGTATGAAGAAAAAGGAAATCTGCGAAACATTCATAATTACTGTTAAACTCATTAGTATTACTCTTTTTATTACTTATCTATAGTCGGGTAAAAATGGCAGAGTTGGGAAATAGTTTATACCAAACGCGACAGGTGGCGTTAGACACAACTTAGGTTTTTATTATTTTCATCAACATCCAAGTAGGTAAGTACAGGTAGAAAAATACACTTTGATTTTAATGTATAAAACGAAAAAAAACAGTGGGAGGAAAATATGTAGGTACATGAAATATTAAGTATTTTCCTTACATAACCTTTCCTATCTTTGATTTATTTGAACGATAATGATAAGGACAAGTAATGAGCTCCAACAATGCCCCGCCGAGCGAGGCTCCAACGTCAAGTGCCATCGACCGCCGACCGTCGGACCGCCTAAGGTAGGTAGGTACGTTTGAAGTTGTCATTTCATGATGTGGCCAGGTATTTCATGATATGGCCAAACGTGGATTGATATATTATTTAACATTGTCGTTTAAACGATATTGTCACTTTTCGTTGGCCATTTCATGAAATTTTCGGCCACATCATGAAATGGTCAATTCTATTATATGGCCACGACCATAGAAATATAAAAAAACTTCTTTATTATATCTATGGCCACGACATTACATTATTTTAGGTACGAGTTCTAGATCTACGGCCGGTTTCAATAACGAATCTACCTTTAACCAACTGTCAAATAATACCTAGCTACCAACAGTAGCTGGTAGCTAATTTGACAGTTAGTCAAAGATAGAGACGTTATTGAGACCAGCGGGTAGTAGTAATAAAAAATATAGCCATAGGTATGATCTAGTAGGGTAAGTACGCTAAGTACCTAACCTGTGTAAGGTTAAGCACCTACCCTACTAGATATGGCTAAAATATACTTACCAAAAAACATTTACAAAATATTACATTCGACTTCCAACTAATAACACTAGAGTATAAAATAACTTTAATTTTGGAAGTCGGTGTTTTTGGTTGTTTCTTCGTAATTTAACACCGACTTCCGAAATTAAAGTTATTTTATACTTTCGTAGTGTTTTTAGGGTTCTTTACCTACCTCAAAAGGAAAAAACGGAAACCTTATAGGATCATTTTGTTGTCCGTCTGGCTGTCCGTCCGTCCGTCCATATGTCTGACAAGATCATAAGACCCTTTATCTCGGGAACGTGTGGAGGTATCGAGTTGAAATTAAAACCATATGTATACTCAGGTCTAGTCCCTTGAAGTTGTGAAAAAATCAAACTTCTAAGTTAACGTAAAAAAAGATACGGGTGTTTATGCCGCAAAAACGCATATTTTGACACTCTCAAGGGAATCAAAATTTATAGGGTACTTCCCGTTGACCCAGATTCGTGAAATTTGGCAAGAAGATAGATCTTAGAGTATAAGTAGGTACAGGAAAAAGTCTGAAAGGTAATGTAGGTACCTATACTCGGAAAAAATCAAGGCTCGATCGGATTAAATTCTGGAAAGTAAAAAATAACATTGGCAAACTAAAGGAAAGTGCTCATTTTAACAAATTACTTTTGATTTCTGACTAAACCTACCCACCTTAACCGGTACCTAACTATTTTTTTCTTTTAAATCCTAAGATGTGTTTTTAATTTTCATCAAAATCGGGCTCGAGTAGGAGACTTCAGTAATTTTCGGTATTCCGCTAGCGATGGCAAATGTTTCGCTGCGGGGCGCTGCGCTGTTTTGTTTATTCACTATAGTCTTAACAGGTATCATCAAATCAGCCGAACGACGTCCGCGGCCGGACATAGGTCTCTCCCAAGGGGGGGGGTTTGCCATAATCGCCACGCTTGGCATGCGGGTTGGCGTTGGCGATCGCAGTGTAGCTGTTGCAATGCACAGAGGATGCTGCTGCCCGTTCTCTGGTGAGTCCTTTAGTCGCCTCTTACGACACCCCAGGGAAGAGATGGGTTGGTGCTATTCTTTTACGTCCGACACCAAAAAGAAAAACTATCGCATTGGGACCCACTAACTGTAATTACAGGTTACCTATCTATACCCAATGATTGGGTATAAAACTGTACTGATAGTAAGTAGAAATTATAATGAATGAAAAAATAAATATGGACATGTCAAAAGCTTTTGACCGTGTTGATCATAATATTCTTCTAAGAAAACTATATGCATACGGTGTGAGAGGCAATGCATACAATCTCATAAAGTCATATCTATCTAATAGGCAACAGATTACAGAGATAAAGAAAGTGAACATAGCCACAAAAACAGAAGAAATTTATGCGTCTAATTCCAGAACAGTAGAACTTGGGGTTCCACAAGGGGGTATCTTATCCGCCCCTCTCTTCCTTGTGTATATTAACAACATGCCTTCGGTAGTAAATCATGACATGACATTATTCGCTGACGATAGCACTATACTATTCACTAATGACATTACAATTAATTTAGAATCTGACATTAACAAATCTTTAATATTAGTAAATGACTGGCTTAATTCAAATAAATTAATGATTAATATTGACAAGACCAAAATAATGAATTTTAAAATAAGAACTCGACGTACGGGCGCTTTAAATATCAAATATCAAGACCAAGACATTGAAGAAACCGAAACAACAAAATTTCTAGGGTTATACGTAGATGACAAAATAAATTGGAAAAAACAAGTCGAATATGTCTGTAAAAAGTTAAGCAAGTTCTCATATGCCCTTTACAGACTAAGGAAAATTGCAAATCTACCAACACTAATAACAGCATACCATGGACACGTCAGCTGTAACCTTAGGTACGGCTTGATATTTTGGGGTAATAGTGTTGATAAAGAACGCGCGTTCATTGCACAGAAACGGTGTGTCAGAGCAATTTTCAATCTACAGAAAACTGATTCGTGTGAACCATATTTTAAAAAAATGAATGTACTAACATTACCGTGTCTATATATTTTTGAGGTCGCAGTTTTTGTAAAAAATAATGATCTATTTAAATATCGAACGCGTATACGGCATCAGGACAAACTAGACATAGTGCCTAGTAAAACTCATTTATTGCGCAAAAGTATTTTTAGCTCTGCTCCACGTATATTTAATAATATTCCAAGGCCTATAAGAGAAATTACTGAAATAAAAGCATTTAAGAAGAAACTCCATGAACTGTTAGTGAGCAAATGTTATTACTCTATAAAAGACTTTTTTGATGACAAATCACTATTAAAATACAATCTGCCTGAGTCATGATGCGTTCTGTGTAGATTCATATAATATAATAATAATGATTAACAAAAATTCAAGAATTTAATATATTGCAATGTATTACATTATTGTTGACATGCATGTACGAGTAAACTCATTGGAGACTTACCTACATTCTATTGTACGCCCTAAGGGTAGGACATAGCTGGTCCTTAACATTTAAATAACACCATCTGTATTATGTACCTATGATCCACAATAAAGATGATTTGATTTGATTTGAAAAAATCATCTTATGTGTTTGAAGAGATGTAATTTTGTGCAACATTCTTCTTGGGTATTCCAAATGCACAGGAAAATCTTGGAATGCTCCTTTCTGTAACGTTATTGGAGCCTTAGCAGGAAATAGAATGGCAAACAGGAAACTGTAGCAATAATTCAATAAGTGCGAGAGGCTAATATAGAATCATATGGGTACTGGTAATTTATTGTGTTCATCGTTCATCGACACTTTGGGAACAACACCTGTTTTAGGAGCGTAGCAGTACCTACTTTACGCCAAGCTGTTCATAATATTTTGTCGTCAACTGAAGAGAATCAATCAAAATTGTGCAAGTGATATTCGCTAATGAACCATGTCTGATAACGAAACCAGCGTATTTAACAATACAGTGAGTGATAATGTTGACCCGAATAATTCACCTGTTGGATTTTTTTTCTTTTATGTGCTGACACTAGCTGCTTTTATATACGGAGTGACATCATGGTGCATCATAAAGAAGTTTCGTAACTATAGAAACTTTGTGTTTATCAATGCAATTTTACCAAATTTGCTACTTTTCTCATTCTACTTTGTAAACGATGAAAATAAGACGTTTGTTTTCAGTATAATTTTCTACGGATATACAGTGAAGCATTACTGGTTGTTAGTTATAAGTCATATGTGTTACGTTGATTTTGTCAAAGTTTTTAATGGGCATATTAAAAGAAAATATTTGAAAAGTAGTATCTTTAGTTGGGGCGTGCCTATAATACCAACTATCGCTAGTATAATTTTTTGTGTGTGGCAATCGGAAATTGGCTATATATATCAGGCTATCATATCATTCAGCCTTTTTGCAAGTTTAATGTTACCTTTGGTAGTAAACTGTGTCTTTTACATTAAAACTCTGTATTTACTTTGTTGTGGTTCCAACACAACTACATCCACTAACATTAATTGCCGAACCTTCTCTATGGCCACTTTGATATTTGTACTAAGCGATGTCTCATTATTGTCCAGTATTATAATATTGATTCAATTGCCGAGACCCTCTCCCGGCTACATAGTAGAAACGTTACTACAGTTTTGGAATACTATTGTATTGGACGTATTTTTGGTCGTTGTTAAGAGTAATCGAGAGTTATGGCATGAGTATTATGTAAAGCAATTAGCAAAGTACAGAGATCATAAAGTCATGATGAATGTAAGAATGACTCGTGAACCTGTAGTCGCCCAGCCACCGGTTCTTAATGTATAAAAAATATTTTTTATTTATAAAAATTATCTAGGTAGGTACTGATTACATTTTAAATGTATTAAAATATAAGGTAAATACAAGTTAACAGAAGGTCTTATTTTAAATATATACTAACATTATTCTAGCAATGATTTGACAATTAGGCTGAATAATGTAGTTGCATGTTAGCAAACGTACTTATAATCGTAAGGGTCTTGCAACGCATAATTATTAAAGAAATTATAAAAAAAATACACAGGTAGAACTAAATATATGTACTTCTACTACTATTAGAATCAAATATTTTGCTTTTTATTTAGGAAAAATGCACGATTCCTGCGGCCTAGGCCATGCGGACGAAGCCGCTTACAAAAGCTGGTTATATACCTACCTACTAATTACGTGTGTACTTAATTTTTCCTGCATTGCCAATTGTCAACGTAAATTAATAATTAGTTTTGGGTTATAATTACTTAACGTGAAATTTTCATAATTATATAAGCACTAATTGATAGAAAGCTCTTTCATTCATTTTGTAACATTTGACTAATTATACCTACTTACCTATTGTTCCATCGACAGTTTCAGAAGCAACACTCATTTCAGTGCGTGACTCCACAACGCCAATCAAATTCACATCTGAGCGTAACGCCAATCTGGGTCCTTATCCTTACCAACACCGTTTGCAGAGGAATTGGAGTTCAAAGCGAACGTGCCCAGCAGGTGAAATGCACATGGTTCAAAATCGCTTGATAATTCACGTAGCACCCAACGTTTTATATTTTTTTCCTCAAATATCATGGGAACCCTGGTTTACCGATACTTTTTCGTAAACCAAAAGTGAATCAATCCAATTAGTGATATAATTATTCATGACTGATAAGGATAACGGAACCAGTGTCTATGGAGTGGAAAGTCTTGAGATGGACACAGCCTTATCTATATCTCCCCAAGTTACTTTGTTTCACTTTGTTGTGTTGGTTACATACTTACCTAGTTGATTAAAAGCATACAAAATACTACCTACTAAAAACAGTTTCATTGTAGATTAGCCCTGTTTCATTGTAAAAAATCAGGTGTTTCATTGAATACACATATAGGGACACAATGAAACTAAGTTCATTTAAAAAAAAAGCTTTTTCATGCATAAGTTATTAAAGTAAAGTAAAAAATTTAAATGAGATGCGATTACTGGTTAAATTGTCTATCTTGGTGCAAAAAATTAGACTCATAACTCGAGAAACGGCAGAGACAGGATGGTTTGAAATGTTGGTGTTTCATTTGTAAACAGGTGACCCTACGTATAAAAAATTATCGCAACTTTACATGTTACACGTAAAGTGATGATGATGTTTTACCCTAAACATTTTTTTTTTCTATTTTTTATTTTACCCGCCTACCTAACCCGCGGACAGACAGACAGGCAGACGGACATGGTGAAACTATAAGGGTCCCTTAGACCCTTATTGACTACGAAACCCTAAAAACAGCCTTGTCTTTACTTTTAATGAAACATTGTTTTGTGTTGTCTGCGCGTAACTAGGTAAGTGAGAACATACTATATATTAGCTTGGTTGGTAGGTACCTAACTTTAACCTGCCAAAAACTAATGACAACCAAAAATATTGAGATACAATAGCCTCTCCCCGAAAAATAAAGTAAAGTTTCCGAAAAATAAATTTAAAAAAATAATTATAATTTATTAGTAATTTTCCTTTTTCTTGAGAGTGGAGGATGGCCGATCGTCTCTTAAATGCCCGGGCCGATTACGGGTCCCAGTCTTACTTTGATTATCTTTGATACGAATTCACACACGGTTTTATGATCAACTAGCACTTCGCCTGCGACTTCGTCCGCGATTTAATTGCTAGGTAGTCCACAAACTTGAAAGGTTTGTTTTGGAAAATTAAGCATGACAATTTTCATCAATTACCAAGCCATTTCTGCTGCTGATTCTGTGGTCTCAGGACCAGCGCAACTATTCACCCCGTTCACTCCATCAGGGGTTGATTGTGCAAAAATGGTTAGATCTGATTCAATTATCCCACTTGTAGTTGGTTCATACCAATTTCCACGTAAATTGAAGCAAGCAATAATGTCCTCCCCTAAAAACTTCAACACCCCTTTTCGCCCCTTTCGGGGTTTATTTTAGAAAAATCCAAATATTTTTAATTCTTTTTTTTATCGAAATCATGAATGATCCAACTTCATCGAAATATTAAGTTTTCTAGTAGTTCGCGCAATTTTTTTCTTAGAGCATTAATATTTTCATACCCGTCGTAACTTTTAAACGAAAGATCCGATTTGAATATTTAAAAGGATAAAGATTAATATCATGATACCAAAATCACCACTTCTCCATTCCATCCGAGGTTTGGTTGAATAATTTAAACAAAAACGGTCATTCTGACTTTTTAACCATAATAGTTAAGGACGCTATTACATTTTTCTACAAACAACAGTGCTTTTCAGGTACCATTTATATGTATAAGCAATTACAAATGTAAAGAAATCATGGTCTTCATTTAAAGATAATATATTCATCTCCAGATTAGAATGATAAAAATGTTATGTTACAAAATTTTCGAACAGATACGTTTTTCCCATCACAATAATCACAGATTTTAAAAAAAAAGTCGGGTCCGTGTTTAGATAAATTTACTGCATATGTTATATCCAAAATTATAAAAAATGCGTATAATAAAGTCCTTAATAGGTTCAGCTAATTATTTTGTATCGTAATCAATACAGATACCTACGCTCAAAAGTAATAAAATTACATTACGTCTAAAAGACACTTTAGTAAACTTTGGTCTCAGCCTACATATAGATCAACCAACGAGGCAAAAGGCATGCATTGATCACTTCATAAGTAACATTAAAAACGCAACAGGTAAAGTGCACGAATTATTTCTCTCCGAATTTATAAATTGCCTATCAGCGCTAAGTTGGTCAGAAGTATATGATCACGAAAACTTAAATTCAGCCTTTGATGTATTTCACGAAACATTTTGTCTATTTTACAACCTCTGCTTTCCAATCAACAAAGTAAGAATAAATTCAAACTGTACATCACCAAAGTGGATTACAACTGGGATCAGAAAATCCAGTAAGCAAAAAAGGAAACTGAGGTATCGCCAATACATTTCCAAATCTAAAGACGATACATCAAACTATACAAAATACAGCACAATATTCAAAAAATGAATTAATCGATCAAAACACCTTATTAATTTTAAAATCATGTCAATGGCAAAAAATAAAGGCAAAGCTGCGTGGCATATCATAAAAAATAAAACTGATCACGTAAATACAAAAATAAATATTGAAAGCATTAAAGCAGACAAAAATCTTATAAATAAACCTATAGAGATTGCCAAGTCTTTCAATGACTTCTTTATTAATATCGCCAATGGATTCGATGACAAAGGTAAAACTCCCTCTGACAAAAAACAAACAACTGATTTACCAATTTTGTCTCAGACCATGTTTTTACATCCATGTTATGAGGATGAAGTAAAAAATATCATCATGTCACTTAATAACACCAAATCAATTGGATTTGATGGTATATCAACTCATATTCTGAAATCCTGTTCCGCCATTATATCCCCAATTATTGAACATTTGATCAATCTTTCATTTTGGCAAGGTATTTTTCCAGATAAACTGAAACAATCAATTGTAAAACCCTTATTTAAAAAAGGTGACACAAACGACTTATCCAACTACCGCCCTATAACCCTAATATCAAATTTATCAAAAATCTTTGAGAAAGTCATGCATCGTAGGCTCACTAACTTTTTAGAAAAAAATAATATTATAAAAGAGGAACAAAATGGCTTTCAAAGAGGAAAATCCACAACTTTAGCAGCGTTTACACTGATAAAAAAGGTAATTGAAAATTTAGATAATCGCATTCCAGTATCTGTCGTCTTTTTTGACATGAGCAAAGCTTTCGACTTTGTCAACCACAATTTACTTTTACACAAATGCAATAGCTATGGGATCCGAGGGATAGTGAATGATTGGATAGCTAGCTATCTTTCTAACCGTCAGCAGAAAGTTGAAATAAACTCAACTAACGAAAATAGCGAGTCCACATCATACAGTTCCGATTACAATCAAACCAAGTCAGGAGTGCCCCAAGGAAGTATTCTTGGTCCATTACTTTTCCTTATTTACATCAATGATTTACCTACAGCTTTAAAACAACAGTGCATACTTTTTGCTGACGATATATCGGTCATAGTTACGAATGATAATAAATCAGAAATAAGCCACGAAAAAAATATTAATGTAACAATAAACCAAGTCTTAAAATGGCTCGAAAACAATTATCTCTGTGCAAATATAAATAAAACCAAATACATAAACTTTCAAAATTACAACTCTAAACCTAAAACATTTAAAATTACCTGTAACGGACAAGAAATCTTTGAAGTTAATGATTACAAATTTCTTGGCCTTATTCTCGACCAGAATTGTAACTGGAAATTACACATAGAACACGTTTGCAAAAAAATTAATCAATTTGTCTTTGCCCTTAAACGTTTAAGGAGTACAGCGAGCGAAGCAGTTGCTCTAACTGCTTACCACGGATATGTTTCCTCTTTATTAAGATATGGACTCCTACTGTGGGGAAACTCCACAAATATAAATGATGCCTTTCGAGTACAGAAAAAGTGCCTACGAGCAATCTATGGACAGCCCTTTAACATCCTGCAGGCCTATATTCAAAAAAATAAAAATTCTAACCTTAACAGGTCTTTTTATAATGCAAGCTGGTGTTTTTGTTAAGGAGCACTCAAAGTTCTTCACAACGTGTGAATTACACTCAAAATATACCCGTCGAGACCCTACACTACTAAGAATGCCTACATGTATTTATGCCTTTTATGTACCTACACATAAAAGCACATTATGCCATAAAAATAGCTACATCACTTCAATAAAAAATTTCAATAATATACCAAAAGAAATAAGAGAACTGCCTTTGAAACATTTTAAATCCAAACTACATAAATGGCTGGTTGGTAATTGTTTTTATATGTAGTTTTAAAGAATTTACTGACAAAAAAGTAACAGACAAATATGGTTACCTACTGATTACCAGTAGGTACCTACTGTACCATATTTAGTGTAAGCATACAGATGTACCTGAGAGACTTGCTAGTATGCTTGAAATTGAATTTATATAATAACTTAATTAATTATTGTATCACAAAACATTAGTTTTATAATTATATAACATTCGTTATTTTTGTGAACAATTTCTCAAATATTTGTATGCCAGTAAATGGCAAAACATGTTAGATCATGATTATAAAAATAAGACCTTAAATGTACCATGTTTTAAATGCAAATAAAATATTCTTATTCTTATTCTTAAATATACTTTTCAATTATTAGCTCAAATAAAAACACTTGCCGATTTCTTCATACATTTTGCACTCACGGTTCATCGTTCTACACTCAGAAGCGCTCGTGAAAGGACGGTTGTACCGCTCTCTCGCAATAATATAATATAAATACTATAACAAAATTATAAGTAATACAAAAGATTCTAGTGTGTATGAGTGTGAGTACCGTCGCGGGTCGCGGTCGTACCGTCGTCGTATAACGTGATCAGAAGGAATTGATATACGTTTTCGGAGTCGAGTTTTATTTTACAAATGATTTTAACAAGACCCCTAGGCTAATTGTTAGGTCAGTGGGTATCCTTAGGGGCGCTATGAAAAAAAGACTTAGAAAAATTTCATCATAATCCATCACCTAATCAAGCCTTCGGGACCCGGTGGGATGTGGGAGTAGAAGGGTGGGGGAACACCATGAGACACTTCAAGGGCATTGAAGTGGATCTTGACTATCGGAATTTTGACCTTGACCTCTAGCTCGCTCTAGCATTCTTGCGCCAGCAGACATACATCCGTTTGTGTGATAAAAAAGAAAATCTAACTTACTGACAAACTACTAACTATGGAGTAACTATGGAGTCTAGTCTAGTCTAGTAACTATGGAGTTTCTTGTCCGTTCTTCTCCATAAGAATCTACCTTTCCGAATGGACGGTAGAGTCACTTTATTAATGTAATAAGTATTATTATTTTACTGAACTGTAAATGCTGACGTTCAAAGTGCCGTTTAATGGCCTAATTGAAATAAACGTTTTAATAATAATAATAATAATAATACATTACACTTCAGAAAGCGGCAATTCTTAATACCTGTAGAATAGTAAGAAAGTTCATGCAGATAGAAGAAAATGAAATTTCTCCTCATAACATCAATCCTACACCATAAATTGTTTTCATCACATGCTACATTGACTTAGCTTAGCCCGTTAATGTAGCTTAAGACTAGCCAAAGAGCTAAGAAACAGTCTGTTTTTCCAAATAATAATAATAATNAAATAATAATAATAATAATAATCTGTGGCCCGGCTGTCAAGAAGACAGTCAAGAAATTTTTTCTCGCCGATTTTTATTGTGATTTATTTCAACCAAACAATCAAAAACCATCAAAATGAATTCGAACCCGAAAACCACTAAAAAACAACAATAGTACCACAATAGAACTGAAAAACTTTTAACATATGGCGCAGAAACTGTAATATTGATGACATGCTGAC
>NDFZ01003267.1:0-25586 GCA_002192655.3 Mamestra configurata | reverse complement strand
ACTTAGGTAGCATCATCACACGCACTTTCAGCTTCTGCCTACACCCACAAGATATACAGGCGTCCACACCTCTCAGTCTACGCAACGTCTGGCGTTCGTTCCCACGCACTACCTACGCCTCACGGCACTTAATACGCCTCTACCCTATGAAGTAACGCGAGCGTGAATAGAACATCATTCTTATTGCTGGAGTTGAGTTTTCTATTACTGGAGGGTGAATTTTCTTGGCTAGTTCAGACTCGTTCTAGAGCTTTGGTTTTACTAATAATATAATAAACTTTGTTGTTCAAAACACCCACTAAGATGTACAGACGTCCACACCTCGCAATCTACGCAAGTTCTGGCGTCGGTCCCACGCATCACCTACGCCTCACGGCACTTGAATACGACTTTACCCTATGAAGTATCGCGAGCGTCAATAGTACAGACGCCAGCACATCAAGCTACAACAAAGATAGATTTTCAACTTTATCGCTTAAGCATTACGTTCAAGGTTGATTGGTAAAATTTGACAGTGACGTGCTAGCGTCTGTACATAATTTATGTTGCTGGTGTTGAGTTCTCTATTAGTGAAGGGTGAATTTCCTGGTTAGTTTAGAGTCTCGGCCATGATTTTTCCAATACGTAATATGATATACCTGCACCCCAATTGCGTTGCTCATAAAATCGTTTATTATGCCGCAATCGAAAGGGATGCCAGGTCCATTGCTGCCTATGTTTAAGATAAGATTTGTCTGTTCAAAAACGTAAAACACGTATTTAATGAAAAGAAAGAATATGCGAAACCAAAAGTNGGTCCATTGCTGCCTATGTTTAAGATAAGATTTGTCTGTTCAAAAACGTAAAACACGTATTTAATTAAAAGAAAGAATATGCGAAACCAAAAGCAATTTAGCTGCTGGTTGTTTATTTAAACTTTATGTAAAATAGTGGTATTTTGGCGGACTTAATGCATCAAGGCATTCTTTACCAGTCAACCTTTGGGTTATAAAGACTATACTGGTTACGACAGCTCCTTGCTTATTTCAGCCTCATAAGAATATAGAAGTTCAAATCACGTTTTTTTTTAATAAAACCAACAAGGAGTCCATCAAAATGGAGTGCATATCTACTTAGATGTTGGTGATTACCTAGATATGTAGATATATATGCATTGCGCATTGCGAGCGGGCGGCGGGGGCCCCAAATCAATTGGTAAAGGGTGGATTGTGATGCNTAGATATGTAGATATATATGCATTGCGCATTGCGAGCGGGCGGCGGGGGCCCCAAATCAATTGGTTAAAGGGTGGATTGTGATGCAGTACCTATGCTAGCGTTATGATCAAAGCTGATTTCACAATATATTAAGTACTTTTTTTGATTATACCTAAGTAAAAGCAAATGATAATTTCATAAAGCAGTCTCCTAATTTTATCAATCTAAAAACAGGCCAACTGCGAGTCGAAATGCGCAAAGGGTTCCGAACGGATATTTTTTTTAACATCTTGCTTTACCATAGACTAGACACACTTTCTCAGATAGACAGACAGATACACAAGACATAGGGGTTTTGTATTTCTATACAGTCATTTGGAACCCTAAAACGGGGTAAAAGCAAGCTTTCTATCAAATAAAACACATCATAAACATGTTAACAAAACATACGTATGTCGAGGTAGGTTATGGTTGCGTTACGTCCAAATATCGGCGGCTGATTTCGTACTTCGCTCCCCCAATGTTACCGCCCACGCGGTTCAATTTAAGGGCTGCCTCGTTATCAGAATTTTTATTTATCTGTTTATGAGCATTTGTCTATGTGATACCTGGATTTAAACTTGACTGGCCTGTTGGTCGAGTGGTTAATGACCCTGACTGCTAAACCGGAGGTCGTGGGTTCGATTCCTACCCAGGACAAATCTTTGTGTGATGAGCATGTTCCTTTGTTCTGTGTCTGCGTGTAATTTGTCTATAATATGTATGTATTTAGAAATATATAAGTATGTTTATCAGTTGTCTGGTTGCCATAGCACAGGCTCTGCCTAGTTTGGGATCGGATGACCGTGTGTGAGTTGTCCCAAGATATATTATTATATTATATATTATTAAACTAAGTATTTCTAAACATTGATCAATATTGAGAACTGATTTACCAAGTCTGTGAAGTGTTGTATATAGCCATATCTGAGTTTATCGCCCAGGGTGGCTGTGATATGTGACACAATAAATACTGGAGATCGAGGGATCCATGAAAAGAGCATCATAATTTTGCCAAACATGACGCAAAACTATAGTGCTGACTTTCCGAAAAGCATGACATCTTCATTTGGTTTGGTTTTAGAAGAAGCAACATACCTCCACTTCTTTCCGCATAACGTGCTATTGGAAAATGCGCTGCACAGGGTGTAAAGTCCCCCAACCTCCATTGAAAAGGGAAGATCCTCCGACCAGATGGACGTGGAATCTGGAGGGCAACTGCCCAATGTCGTTGTCGTACTGTTGCATAAATTCAAATCGCGCGGACAAGTTTAATAGCGAGGTCAGGTCTTGTTGTAAAATTCACGGAACTACAACTTACATACAAAATGACACAGTATATGAAGTCATTATGTATGTAGGTTGCAGTTTCGTGAATTTTAAAAATAATATTTATTTTGCAAATAGGTTACAAGTAACACGACAATTTTTTTTTGGTCGTAATTATCTAGTTCAGACCGGTGTTTCCTAGCTGAATAACCTAAACAGACACACCGAAACAAACTCAGACGTCTCTTGAAGTCCAGTATGGTCAAAAACATTTGAAAACCATATAGGTTAACGTCTGAAGTGGACTTTTAAGGCAAGCACCACGCAGGTTTCAGTGGACCTATCCAGACTTTGCAAGCATTTGTCAGTTATCACACGATNACACGACAATTTTTTTTTGGTCGTAATTATCTAGTTCAGACCGGTGTTTCCTAGCTGAATAACCTGAACAGACACACCGAAACAAACTCAGACGTCTCTTGAAGTCCAGTATGGTCAGAAACATTTGAAAACCATATAGGTTAACGTCTGAAGTGGACTTTTAAGGCAAGCACCACGCAGGTTTCAGTGGACCTATCCAGACTTTGCAAGCATTTGTCAGTTATCACACGATACTTAGAACTTTAAGGAGCTCAACGATTCGACGAACAATGCTAAAATAAGGACATTTAGGTAGGCCGCATAAAGTAATCAAATGCCAGAACATCATGAAATAAATACAACGTCTGGGGTGGACTTTGGAGGCAAGCACCAGGCAGGTTTCAGTGGACCTATCCAGACTTTGCAAGCATTTGTCAGTTATCACACGACACTTAGAACTTTAAGGAGCTCAACGATTTGACGAACAATGCTAAAATAAGGACATTTAGGTAGGCCGCATAAAGTAATCAAATGCCAGAACATCATGAAATAAATACAATAATTATAGTGTATATTCCACTGGAGCAGCTCAATCCCAAGTCTTTTTATCCTCAAGGTAATCTTTTACATTACAAAAAGCCTGCTGGCAGAGTTTACGCTTTACAAATGATTTGAATTTGTTTAGGTTTAGGTCATGGATGCCATTGAGCAAGATGAGGCATGAAGGTCAGGCACTACTATCTTTCAAGATGAATCATCACGACCTATATGCAACTTTCCTGCCTGTCTAATCTTTGCCACCAAAAAATACAATACCACCCCATTACCAAACGTTCTTCAACAGAATGATTTTATTGTTTTTGACGTGACAACGTCTAATAAATCGATGAACGCCGGCTGCACGCACGAAAAAGGATGACTCATTGTAACGTTACGCTCATTGTAACGTTACGATTATTTCATCAATGTGTTGTTATGACGTTGTCACGTTAAACTATCGTCCGTAAACCGACTTTACAGTCAACCAAATTTTTTTTTTTACTTTTTTTTTGTCCTGTAACCGTGGTGTGTGCCTTAACCGGTCCACAGTCCTATAAACCACACGAAGTCTTTGCTGATTGTTTAACTAATGTGTCTGCTGTGCGGACAGTGAACCTTTTATAAATTTATTTTCGGGCAAAAAAAAAGAAAATAAATGTATTTTTTCTTTGTTTTCTAACAATGAAAGAATCATTCTCGTGGGGTGTGCCCCACGCACAGCCCTGATTCCGAGTGACAATTTAGCGATGTAAACAGGCGCGCGTCTGTCTAGACGGTAGCCGCCGCAGTATCCACCATCCACCATTATATTGTGAGAATTCATTACGGGCCAGACACGTATGTACCCGTACCCGTACGGAATGTTTTTACATGAAATTTTATTAGGAATTTGAATGGTAATGGAGGATTTGTAAAGGGAAGCTGAAAATTTGGGATTAATTACGGAAGGCTGATTTGAATTTATGTTCTTTTGTGTTTTTAAGGGTTGCTATCGACTGTCTGGTTTTGTGGATTCGCTCGCGTGGATATCCAAGGTGTGTTCTTTTGGGGTGGGACTTAAGGTAAAAGCCTAATATTTTAGGGTTGTGGTAAGTCAGAGATATCATAGCCTTAATTTGGTTGAAGGAGCCATTACTTTAGAGAGCCCTAATAAACGATTTTTTTTTGTTGTTTTTCGTCTCCTAGTTTTGTCTACGCTAACTTGCACTGATAAATAGTGTTTTTCTACGAAAAGATTACTTAAATAAAAAGTATTTCGGAGAAGTAGTTTTTATATGAACAATGAAAAATTACTTTCTTAATATTAGAAGAAAACGTCTGCCGTTATCTTTAGACCAAAGTTTATTGATAAGCGCACCCTTCCTTACACTTGGATGAGCCGAGCCGTGATCTAAACCTTTTATTTGAAACAAAAAATAATAATCAAAAGTTTTCGCTGAACAATGAAAATCTGAAAGAAAAACTAAGGGCTAGTTAGCTGTTTATGTAAAAGATAATGCCTAATTTATTTATTTAAACTATGTACAACCACTCGTCCATTGAAGGGTTCATTAGAAAACCAGCGTCAGACAGCATCAGTCTGTCTGACATATCGCTGAAATGGACCTTTTTAGTGCAGCCGTGAGACACACATTTAGTTCTTAGCATACCTACATTTATTTATTTTTTTAATTTTATTTCTATGTACCGTGCGTGTTTCATGTAAGTGCTAAATAAATATTATTCTTTCTTTCTTCTTTCTTTCTTTCTTTCTTTACAATGCCTAATAAACATGGGCGGACTTAATGCATCAAGGCATTCTCTACCAGTCAGTAATTTAGATATATGGTTTGCTTAGCCGTTTTCAAGGCAACGTAGGTATCTCGAGAATAAATCTCTCCCTTACTAGATAAAAGGTATAGCCAAGAACGTGATCTCTTCAAATTCTCTCAATGTCCTGGTAAAGGCTTACTTTTATAAATGGTCTGAAAACTCGCATCTTATTTATTTATATTCTCTCAATGTACACCCAGTTACAGAACTGCTAAACTTAATGAATACATTACCCTGTTAGGGCTCAGCAATCAACTATGGCTAATAATAAAATAATTAGCTTTAATTATTAGCCATAGTTGCATGCTAAGATATCACTACCACTCAAAAACAACTTTTTTTTTTTTCATACTTATTTATTTGTAAAAACATACATATTATAGACGAATTACACCCAGACACAGAACAAATGATCATGCTCATCACACAAAGATTTGTCCTGGGTGAGAATCGAACCCACGACCTCCGGTTTAGCAGTCAGGGTCACTAACCACTCGACCAACAGGCCAGTCAGATAGATATAAGTAACATTGTAATTATGTAAGGTCTGTTTTTGTGAGGAGAAATAAACATTATTATAATTATTAAAATATAAATCTTCAACTAAATAATTACCTTTATATAATATCAATTTTTAGGTATACGTTGGTATGGTTTTTATTATTTTTATTTTATCTTCATGCGATAAAATTGTCTGAAATAACCTCCCTTTAGGGTTTTCCGTAGTCGGGTAAAAAGACACAATACCACACACTTCTCAATCAGATACTTGTACACGAGGTTATTTTTTATTTTGTTCGAATTGTCTTTTTCTTCACAAAACCTGGTCAAAACACAGCAATGCTAAGCAGGACCACGATCCTCCGCCATCTTATTTACTAAGAAGGATATAATATTAACAGAGAGGTCAGGCTTTATTTTTAATGTTTCGGGAAGCGACGCGTCCTCCCCCCTCCCCCCGCCTACCCTGTAGGGTTCGTTGACCTGATGCTGCAGACAGAGGACTGTTTTGTCTAGATTTAAAGTGCAACTTTAAAGTTTTAACTTAAAATGTGCATTAGTTATCATACGTCTGGCTCTGATACTATTAGTATTTGCGTAGTTGAGAAGTTATTTTTAGATGTGTTTGCGTAGACTGGAGTAAATCCTTAAAGGTTTAAAATCGGGATGTTTTCTTCGTCTGGTGGCTCTGAAGTTATTGAAGGTTGGCCAGTAACTCTGGGTTTTTGTCATCGTTTGCGAGGTGACACAGCTCCGTTGTATTGATAATAATGTTGATTATGCCTACTTTTAAATAGTGTCGTGTATATATTGAAGATTATTCTATAATCTTATTTTTCCACGTTCCTTTGCAGGACTTGCTTTTATCACGAATTTGACTGATTCAAGTATGGCGTTTAAACTAAAATCAATCCGTGGAAGAGGCCTTTTAGAATACCATAATTAAATACCTTTACGATAAAACGTTATTCGTATCTATTGTTTGAAACTAGTTCTATGTTTTTTTTTCGAATTTATATTCAGCGGTCAGTCATCTAACATTTTTTTTTTATTTACGAGGCGTTCCGATTATGGCTATGATAGCCGTTTGCATATAAAAGAGCAAAAAAAAATGCTGCGCTTAAAACATACTTTAATTTATTAGACGTAGTTTTTTGTTATATTTTAAACACCTATCTACCATGTGCAAATTCTTACTACAAACAAGATTCCTAACGCAAAAAAATGTTTATACTATTTCTATTTCACGGAATCTTCTCGTACGCATTCCATTCATTGATAAAAATAAACATTTGCTTGAAAAAATATCGTGGGTATTCCATTTCCTTTCGCCATTAACTAAACTGACTATTTATGCGACTGCTCCAGAAGAGGGGTAATGTTTTAAACGGAAGAGCAACGAGCCGCCGCGGTAGCAAAGTCAAATCATTTATTTCAATTGAGACATTCATTAAAAGGCACATATGAATGTCAAAATTTACAACGGTATAAACGAATAAAATGACTTTAAAATGTTTCTACAAAAATCTTCAACAATCATCGTCATATTTCAGCCAATTTACAAAACTTTAATGAACTATATTGGGCAATTGACTTCTGTCGATTGGTTAATCCTTTCATCACGATGGCAAATATAAACTCCAATGTTGGTATCGACACGCTAAGAAGAAGAAGATTCCGTCTATTGGTGGAAATCGTATGACAATGTTTGTGTTCGCGTTTAGACAGACAGACAGACGCGGCGAAAGACTTTGTTTTATAATATACTAACTTTTGCCCGCAACTTCGTACGCGCATGTCCCATATGTCTCGTTCCCGTAGGAATTTCGGGACTAATTCTAATTATACACCGAAACCTTAATTGAGGAAAACCGCATGAAAATCCGTTTTTGAGTTTATCGCGAACAGACAGACAGACGCGGTGGGAAACTGTTTTATAACTTGTCGTGATGTAGTTATAGAAAGAATACAATGTATTTAGGACATACATTAAACACGTACGGTACATAGAAATAAAAATAAAAAATGCTATGCCAAAACCAACGTTTCGTTTTTGGAAAAGCATTATTGCGGCTACAGTAAAAAGGTCCATTTCAGCAATATGTCAGACAGACTGATTCTGTCTGACGCTGATTTTCTAAACTGTGACTGACTCTAATGGCTACCTACCGGCACGTTGGTTCACTGTTCTGTGGTTTTAACAAACGCACACGCCATAGACACATAACCATTGCGCACGTCTCTGCGTCACAGCATAGGTCAACGAGACTTATTTTAAACCGTTTTATAATGAAAACCCATTTGTATGTATCGAGGTATAACAATGACGTGTATTTGCCTCAGTCAGTAGCCAATTGTAGTATTTCTTAGTTTTCGTTAAATATTTATGTACGGTTGTACGTTCAAGGACCGAAATTGTAAAGCAATTTGCAAACAAATTTCATGTCCCACATTTGCGGGCGACAGAATGGAAGAAAAAAACGTGTTGCGCCGACCCCAAGTAACATGGGATAAGGGCAGGAAGATGATGAGATGATGATTTGCGGGCGCATGAACCTTTTTTTTCGAACTGTTCCAAAATGCTGGTAGTATGTAGAATCGAATTAAAAAATCATCTGCCTCGTTAGATNTGCGGGCGCATGAACCTTTTTTTTCGAACTGTTCCAAAATGCTGGTAGTATGTAGAATCGAATTAAAAAATCGAGGTCCTGGGTTGGGTTTCCCGGATCTCAAATTTCTGTCAAAGTGTAATTGGGTTTTCAACCTGGATTTTTTCAGTAACAGCTTCATCTTGCTGCTATTTATCTCCTTAGGCTTGTTTTTGTGTGCACCTTGATTTTTTATGTAACCATTACTACCCAATGCCTGCTATAATATAATATCATCTATAATATACTGTTGCATTATTTGGGCCCGGTCTTATTGTGAAAACTAAGCCATTTAAAATACTACGCCTTGTAGGAACATAGTATTTTTATAAGTTACTAAAGAGATAGTTTACTGAAGTTTGTTTTATATTGTTTGTGACAGGAAAAGAACTCGTTTCTGAACTACAACGTGTCCTGCATACTGACGCTGCCGCCTTACCAGAGACAAGGATACGGCAGACTGCTCATAGATTTCAGTAAGTACCAGTTTTTTTTATATTCTACAATAGCTGTAAACCTGTAATTTCGCTGTTTCGTTACCAGGTTGCATTTTAAACCACAATTCACAAAAAGGAGTAAGGTTCTTACAGGACAATATTTGTCCAGACATTTTTTTTTTTTGTTTTACCATGGCTGTTATTTTAGTGCGTCTGATAGACGCACTAAAATAATCGTTATTTAAAGTTGTGAGAAAAATGTTTGGAAATAGTAATTCAATAAAAAATACATCCCCAAATAATACTTAACCTCTTTCACGCCACTGAAAACAAAATCTAGAGAAAAAAAAATGTTTTGCATAAAACAAAAAGCAGGACCAGAAACTAACATAGGAATGCTAAAACCTGTATAACAAACAGAAAAATAACATCATTAACCAACCCCCAAAACATCCCATTATTATTGCTATCATACCTCAAACATATCCCATTAACGTGACACCGCATGAACTGGGTACCAGCCCTAGACGGACATAACTCACAAGGGCTTAACCTTTAATAATGCTAAAAGTCATACAAATTGCCCTCAACGACGCGGGTGGAATACACTCAGTGCGAATGTCAATGTCACAGTGGCATTGCCCGTCATTAATGTGGCAATAGACGATTGGTTGATGTGTCTATTTTATCTATGGACAATTGTCATATTTTAGAAGCCATTTTATGAGTGCGTTATTGTCCCGTATCTTTTTTGTTTTGGTTTATAATTACGCAAACTAATTGTCCAAGTTATTTTAGACATTGGCAGAATAGTCGACATCGGCTCCACTTGCCATTCATAGTAATATAGAATAATTTTGGGTAATTAAAATGGAAGGGTGTGTCACTGATTACAATTAAAACATAGTAGCTAAGTAGTTTAGGCTTCCAAGTAATTCCTCACAACACTGATTATGTTTCCAGTATTACCAATTTACCCCGTATATGTAGTGAATTATAAACTTCCAAAAGCCTAACAATAGGGGCGCTATACCAAATCCTGTAGCGTGCTACACTCCATGTCAACACAGTCGATGCGTAATTCTAACAAATCGCAAACCTATAACAGCACCTGTGCGGTCAACGTGATAAACCCTCCGACTGCGGGTTTGTTTTGTCCCCCAGACCCCCACGGCAAGGGGGCGAGGCGTCGCGCCGGCCGTCGACCCGACCCCGATCGATGCACTGCAGTATGGATCGGTCTGGCGTCTAGACTCCCCCGCCCCCCACCCCGCCGCTCTAGCCAAGGGACGGGGCGACGAGCCCACCGTGAGACGTAGATAGGGTTGCTATATGTAACATAACTAACCTACGATAAGCTGGTTTGGTGCAGATGGTTTTTTGGCGATTTTGATTAAGCGTTTTTTCCTTTTTTATGATGCCGGTCGTTACTTCGATTTGATTAGATTGGCTAGACGTGAGCTTGTTTGACTTTTTTTTTTATAAATTTTCAGTTAAAATTTGTTGAACTATTAAGAAATAGACATTAAAAATATCGCGTCAACAAAGTAAGAAACCATCGAGATTCTAATTCGAACACATAACAGAAAAGCAACAAAACAATCATGAACAAATGTATTCAGGTAACTGACAGGCTCCACTCTAATTCCGGCCTGGAAATGCGCGAAACCCATTTCATATTCTATTTACCCCCTTACAGCTATGAATTCACAAAATGCTTCCCGACACTAACAAATGATTCGATTTAGCCTGATCCGACAGCCCTGCCTACCCGTCAGACCGTAGACACGAGGTATTTTGATAGCTCCCTTAATTATTGTTCTTGTAGGTGTAAATTCGCTGATTGAACTAACTCGAATATTAATTGGTGAAATATTTTATTCATGAAGTTTGACCGACAACTTCAAACGTGTGTCTTAATTTGAATTTTGAAAGTGTAAATTAGTGGTGGAATATTAATGGTGCTCCCAGAAAATTTGAATCGAATAACTTGGAGTGTGATTAGTAATAATGTTAGCTGGTTTGAATTTCATGCGACTGATGGGAATGGATGAAATTGGGAATGAAAGAGGGCTTTACGTTTTCGCCACCTTAAAAACAAATGATTTGAACGACGCGCGACGCGTTTTGAAACGAAACATATGGCTTTTAATTTCTACCCCTTAAAATGATAGAGATGGATTAGATAGAATATATTTACTGTACTGTACACCAAAAAAAAAATCATTACCCTCCCTCTTTGGTTTTGCCGTAGTGGGGTAATTACTTACACATCTGTTTAACTTAATTCTTTAGGTACAATGGCGGTGTTTTCATGTTACAAAACATTTGTAAATAAATTCTGAGTACTTTTGAAAGCCCTGTATCATTAAAAGGGTTAGCTGTCAAAAGTCTTTTGTTTTAATTGATTATATTAATTAAGTCTGTCTAAGCTGGATGTTTTAACTAATTTGAAACTTTGTTTTGTTTAAAGGTTTTGTAACTTTTTAGTCTTTTCAAAAAAATATGTTTGCTATCCTTTTATTCATTCACAAAAAGTTATTGTTAAGATTTTTTTTTAACAGAACCTTTTGATCAGAAGTTGAACGGAATAATTTTGAGGACTGTCAGGTCCATTTTTTTTTTTAATAATCATATTCTTATTTTAAACTCTGATTAGTAGATTAAACTTCAAGTACTCCATAAAAAAAAATGAATAAAGAATCAATATTTAAACCAATAATATGGATAGTTTTTTTATACAAATAAGGCTTTTATCTATACAAGGATATTCTTTATCGTTATTTAACAATCTTATTGTAAGAGCTTCGACAGATTGCGATTAACTCAGCGTCGTCACTTCCCTGCCTGTCTGCGGTTTAGAGGGTTCAATTATAAAAATAATAACTGTTTGATACACCTTTTACTTAACTGGTAGTTATTGAGCTTTACATTGGGAATTAAAAATAAATTATAAATTAAATGTACGAGTACTTTGCAAATTGGTTTTTAATAACACTTTAACACGACAATTATCGTCGATTTAAACAAGACGAAGTCGATAATCTGATCGCTAAAGGATTTGAACTTCATATGTGGTTAAAGCATTTTTGAAAATTACGTTAAATTTCATAGTACGGTATTTGATAAGTTTTTTCAGTATTGAGAATTCATACTCTTTCTGGATTTAGGATACTTTGATAAACAGTAATCTACTTGTAAAAATGTTAAGATTTCTAATGAAAATGAAAAGAAAGAAAATACGTTTATTCCGCCTGAAATGACGCACAAAAACACAACATTAAAATAAAATAACCACTAAATAAAAACTACAACTACTAAATACTAGTAATTTTATATTTTTATTCTCTATCAAAACTATAAAAATAATTTGAAATAATAATAAGTTCGTAATCATCGATATCTGCCTTGTTAGGTCTGTCAGCGAGGGGTCACTGGCCACTGCGTAATATTTTGTTGGAACGCAAGGAAGGGTTAAAGTCGCAGTAGATTATCATCGAGCCAGATAACCAAGCCATTTGACCACCTCTTGAACCTAATTACTTGTAAAAAATATATATAAGGGGCACTCCGGGAGTGCCGACAGAAGTGAAAACTTAAACAATTACGTCTGTATTTTTTTTATTTTGCAGGAAATATTTAATTGTGCAGGAAATACTTTTAAATGAAGTGTTTTTTTTATTCATTACTAGTTGCCGGCCGCAGCTCAGCCCCCGTGATTGTCGAAAATTATTCCAAGGGAACATATTCCCGGGATAAAAAGTATCCTATGTGTTATTCCAGACTATAATCTACCACTGTGCCAAATTTCATCAAAATGCATTGAGTAGTTTTTGCGTGAAAGAGTAACAAACATCCATCCATCCATCCTTACAAACTTTCGCGTCTATAACATTAGTAGGATTATAAATGACTAAACTACAAAAATTGTATTACAATGTTCTAACTCTCTCGGTACTCGGTAACCCACGATTCCCATACCTCGACTACTAGTAGAACACTACGTTATACACAGAGGTGTCGGTAACGGTAACAGTGTCGCGAGTTAGATGGTTTTTTCCCATCTCAAAAATGCCCAACGCGCCTAAAGAAGTTTTCACTTCAAAAATGTATTTCTTCTTTACTTATATAGGGTGTTCTTATCCAGAAGTTTGTGGTCATATTTAAGGATGATGTTGGGTAGATGATATACTTAAAGAAAAAATAAAAACACAAAAAAATTACGTTTTTCAAAAATTTTGACCATAAAAAACGACAAAAATGTTCCGAAGAAATGATTTTTCAAGCAATTTCTTACAGTATCTGGCATTTACTTGAGTTCGATCACAGATTTGATGTCACCAACTGCATCGGACGGCTTGAAAATTACTTTCTTCGGAACTTTTGAGTCGTTTGTGGTCGATTTTTTCGACAAAATGTCAATTTTTTATGTTTTGATATTTTTTCCTTGATGAAGTATATATATAATATATTATTATATCCTAACGAATCTACTTCATACTAGCTACCGCCCGCGGCTCCGCCCGCGTGAATGTCGAAAATTATCCCAAAGGATTATACTCCCGGGATAAAATTATCTTATGTGTTATTCCAGACTATAATCTACCTCTGTGGCAAATTTTATCAAGATCCGTTCAGCCGTTCTAACATGAATGAGTAACAAACATCCATACATACAAACTTTCCCGTTTATAATATTAGTAAGGATTGTAATAATAGTAGGTAATTAAAACATAATAAAAAAAATACAGTGAAAATTGGTACAGAACCTCCTTACATATTTTAGAAAAATTAAATGTGCACTTAAGACCCCATCACACGCCTAGGGAAACAGCCTCTGATTATTGCTTATTACTTCTAAACTGACGATACGTTTAACATATGTACCCACATGGGGTACATATGTTAAACGTATCGTCAGTATAACAAAGTTTGAATTCTCTTCAAATGTCACGAAATGTTGGCAAAAATTTGTCGTATGTTGGTTTTTCAAATCTTTGTAAGATCATAAGACGAGTCATGTAAATAATTATTTTATTATGAGCAATCATCTTTTTTGTTTTTGACAACTGGCTCAGTGTAGAACATTTACAAGTAAACAAGAATGTATGTTTCAACACATTTGCTCAAAAAAAGCATTTACGAAGCCTGTATACATTGTTCGAAAGTTAAAAATTACGCACCATACATTGGGACGTGCAGTAAAATAGGTACTCTCATTTAAGTACTTATTTTACCGCACTCCTCGTTATATAGCGCCGTGCGTATTCTACCAAGGAGTTTCACATGACTGACATGACATGACACTAGAATAAATAAACTGAATGATCGAACCTCCTTGGAAGCGCTTTTGTTTCTCTCATTTTAATAATAAAGAGAAAATGAGGCGAAAGATGTAATTCTAATTTTCACCACGCGCACGTGGCGCCAACTGCAAATTCGCGCTATTTTCATATATGGAACGTCAAAGATTGTTGCGACTTTCCGACTGATATCTAAAAGCTAAAAGTTTACTTCATTACCTATTGTACTGTTTTCTCCTAAATGTGTTGAAAAGAGTTGTATGACACACGTGTGGAAATTGGTTTTTACAACCTCGTGACTATGGTAAGCCCTCGACTGTAAAATCCAACTTACTGCACTAGTATCATAAATAACTATTAAAATCTTCGCCATTAACAAGAAATGCATCCATTTCTTTGGGGCACCCAAGTGCCCCGCGCGTGTTATCTTGTAACTTTTAGATGCGTGTAATGGAGTGTTAAGGTGTCAAAGGAGTGCTTTGGCATCCGTACTGAGGTTAACTGTGGCACGAACTTTAGCGGTGTAAAAAAAAAATATATNTAGCGGTGTAAAAAGTATAGAAAGTTTTAATGCATGGCCTCTTCAGTGTGACATAATACATCCAAATAAGTTGTGCCATTTTTGCGATTGAAATCATCACAAATATGCAAAACAAACTAAATTAAGGAATGTTAAGGACACGTAAATGTTCATTATTGTGGACAGACAATTAAGAGCAAACCATAAGAGCTCGACAAACAATTGGATAACGATATATTCGACGTGTAATTAATCCTATCAGTGTACAGGGATGTTGCATCCTTTACGCATTCAACACGCGAGGGAGAAATTTAACAGAGGGGAGACCGTGGACAGAGTTTAGTAAAATTGGAAGTTAAAATGTCATCATAATGGCGACATAAGCCCGTAAAACGGAGATCTGGGCCTGGGTAACACGTCGTTGTGCTATTATAACTCCTTTTGCTTCTTGTGTCATAAACATCGGCAACTCGAGAGTAACTTCTAGGCAAGCGTGCTCCATATTCGATATATATATATCTCCATACGCGAGCCTACAAATCTATACCTAATTACAGTTATAAATTTAAAAAATATATATGTTTATCATATGTTGTATTTTTGTCAGTAGTCTGTCCGTCTGTCTGTTTGTTAAGCTAATTTCTGAAACGGCTGGGTCAATTCTGACGGGACTTTCACTGGCAGATAGATAATACTAGCTACCGCCCGCGGCTCCGCCCGCGTGAATGTCGAAAATTATCCCAAGAACATACTCCCGGGATGAAAAGTATCTTATGTGTTAACCTAACCTACCTCTGTGCCAAATTTCATCAAGATCCATTCAGCCGTTCTGACGTGATTGAGTAACAAACATCCAAACTTTCGCATTTATAATATAGTATAGATTAGTTTAGGTTATATGGAGTATATAGACTGCTTTTATTTTAGAAAAAGAATTAGGGATCCGAGCAAAAAAAGAAAATTCCATGAGAAAAGGCCAGTGGAGCAAAGTCAAAGTCCGAATTTGTCATTTGTTTGACGCGAACGAAGTCGCGGGCAAAAGCTGTTAATAAATTTTCTTGTGTTATTTGCAATTTGCAGGTCAGTGTCAGGTTGTAACTTGATCAAAATATGATACGCGACATTAACAAGTATCATCAAATCTAAGTTACAACGTGACACTGACCTGCAAATTGCAAAGAACACAAGAAAATTTGAATTTCGCGGGCGACCACTACGGATCCCCCTTAACAAAATCGACCAATTTGACACCAACGGGACAGACAACCATGAGCGATCCTATAAGGGTTCCGTTTTTCATAAGGACGTTCAGCCCCTAAAAACGGATAAAAAACAGAATTTGATAACCAGAATAAAGCAGAAAATTCATCATGTCTAAAGCAACCTCATTCTCTTCCACCAGGTTACCTCCTAACCAAAGAAGAAGGCAAGGTTGGTTCTCCAGAGACGCCACTATCAGACCTTGGCCTAATCTCCTACCGGTCGTACTGGAAGGAGGCTCTGCTGAAGCGACTGTGCTCCGCTCCAGGACCCACGCTCTGCATCAGGGACCTTAGCAAGGACCTGGCTATCGCGTCCTCGGACATAGTTTCCACGTTGCAGGAGCGAGGGCTCATGAAGTACTGGAAGGGCAAGCATATAGTGTTGAAGAAACAGGTGCGTTGGTGTTTTGTTTTTTGTGGCTTGATTCTTGAAGATTAATATTCTGAAAAGTCTACGTCGGTAAAGAACTATTCTTGACACATCGGCTTTTTCTCCTAGGAGGTGCTAGAAGAGGTATCTCGCCGTGCCGCGCGTGCCCGCTGCGTAGACGCGGCGTGCCNCACGCGGCGTGCTTGCGCTGGTGGGGCGTGGGCGTGGCGTATCCGGAACGCTGACGCCGCGCCCTCGCCTCTCGTTGCCCCAACAGTCGCGCCGCGCGCGCACTGCTATAGAACACACAGAGGTGAGTGTAAGCTACGTGCACGCGGCATGCTTGCGCTGGTGGGCGTGGGCGCGGCGTATCCGGCACGCTGACGCCGCGCCCCCTCCTCTCGTTGCCTCAACAGTAGAGCTGCGCGCGCACTGCTATAAAACACACAGAAGTGAGTGTACGCTGCGTGCACGCGGCGTGCTTGCGCTGGTGGGGCGTGGGCGTGGCGTATCCGGAACGCTGACGCCGCGCCCTCGCCTCTCGTTGCCCCAACAGTAGCGCTGCGCGCGCACTGCTATAGAACACACAGAGGTGAGTGTACGCTACGTATACGCGGCGTGCTTGCGCTGGTGGGGCGTGGGCGCGGTGCATCCGGCACGCTGGTGGGGCGCGGGTGCGGCGCTGCCGGCACACTAATGCCGCGCCCCCATATATATTTCGACATACCTGCCATAACTTATCCCATTCAAAACTCATCCTGTTTAAGAGTATACCGATTTCCGCGTTTCTGTACACAGCGAGCGGTGCGCGGGCGAAAACATATTACTCGTGGCAATGGCGTCGCGACAAAGCTAGTGTGCCGAGTACTGCCAGGTACTACAAGTTCTAACAAGCGCAGGTAGCGTGCTAGGGCAGTGGGACANCCACGCTGACGCCGCGCCCCCGCCTCTCGCTACCCCAACAATAGCGCTGCGCGCGCACTGCTATAGAACATACAGAGGTGAGTATACGCTACGTTCACGCGGCGCGCTTGCGATGGTGGGGCGTGGGCGCGGTGCATCCGGCACGCTGGTGGGGCGCGGGTGCGGCGCTGCCGGCACACTAATGCCGCGCCCCCATACATATTTCGACATACCTGCCATAACTTATCCCATTCAAAACTCATCCTGTTTAAGAGTATACCGATTTCCGCGTTTCTGTACACAGCGAGCGGTGCGCGGGCGAAAACATATTACTCGTGGCAATGGCGTCGCGACAAAGCTAGTGTGCCGAGTACTGCCAGGTACTACAAGTTCTAACAAGCGCAGGTAGCGTGCTAGGGCAGTGGGACACAAGCCTAAACATCAGTGATTCAAAATAATAGTGTAATTCTAACGTAAAGTGACTGTGTTTTAGCTATCACATGACTTTTAAAATAGGAAATTTAATGTTTTACAACAATTGAAGGTATTTCAGAATCTGTATAAATTTAAGTGAGTTTCGACTATGTAATAAATAACAAATAATTATACTTTCTTTGTGATTGTTTTAAATTACTAAATTCGAAAGTAAATCGGATTTTTTTTATGTAGAAAATTGTTAGAACATTCATTTAATTTTTTATCGAATTTCTGAAATTGTTTTTTTTGTGCTCTGGTCATACTTTTAACGAAACAACGTTTTTGTAGTATTTGCATGTTTTTATATTCAACGTATGTACTTATTTTCTGCCTGCGATATTGAAATAACTTTTAAATAACGTTAAGCGTTTTTTTAAATAAAAATAATGTATGTTAGCTGTATTTTATGCATGGCAACATTCGTCCGGTTGTGTTGTTATTTTTAACCTCAAGAAGATAGGAACACTGATTAAAGACCTCTTTATATTTATTTTAAATTAATGATTTGTTTTATTTTAAATCAAATAAAATTATCCGATTCTTTTCTGCTAATATTGGAATGAAATTAAGAAATTTTATTTGTTTCAAGTCTTTAAGATGAAAATTTTAAAATGTATGGCGTTGATTAAAAGTATCTGCGTGATATTCTAAAATAGTTTTAATAGGCCAATTGAACAAGCAATTTATTAAAAACTTTATTTATATTATGAACAACATACATCAATCTAAACTTAAAAAAATACGGTGTTTCTTGAATACTTTAATGAAATAAATCAAGTTTTTTCATAATATTACAGTATAGTAAATATTTCTAAGAACAAAATTAGATAAAATTCTGTAAAAAAGTAAGTTTTGATTTTATAATATTAGTTTGAATTTGTATATAGTTAGGTAAGTACATACAAATTAATTAAATATTTTTTGTTTTTGTAAAACTGTACAGAGAAGGAATTTTCAATGAGGGATTGAACAAAGCATTGGAAGCGACTTGCCGATTTCTTTTTTTTTTCCACTATTTATTATTGTTTTCGGGAGGTCAGACAGTCAATCGCTCAATTTAAAATACTGGTATTATAAGCTACATCCGCTTGGACTGGATGCCGACCCCAACCTAGTTGGAAAGAGGCTAAGCATATTGTTATAGATTATGTCAGAGGTCACCAAATGGCGGACCGCGGTTCGAATCCGGAGCGCCATCCTATTTTGTGCGGACCTTAAGTAAACAGTATAATATACAACAGAAGTAAGAAAATCGTTTCGAAATATGTACTATGTTTAGGTTAACATATGAAGCAGCATTTTCCAAGATGAACTCCACAAAAAAATGGGAGGAGTATGTGACTTTGAAGCTCATCTAGTGTATAAAAAGAAGATACGGACCGCGACAGTCATATTATTTTGTAAAACGGTCCCCACATGAAACTAATTGGTGACCCCTGGATTATGTCATAAAAAATAATGAGGATTTTTATAGACTAGCTTTTGCCCGCGAGTTCGTACGCCCATATCCTCTCTTAGTGCTCCCTGAACCCCCAAGGAACCTACATGTCAATTTCGGCTTTCTACGACCAGTAGTTTCGGCTGTGCCTTGTCTGTCAGTCACTCACTCAGTCAATCAGTAACGGAAGGTTTTTTATATACTTATTAAGATTTCTGACGTGAAAAAAATATTGTTCTTTATCCTTCATTTAAAAATCTCTGCTCAATGTATTACTTAAAACTAGTTAGAAAATTGTCGACCTAAGTAGATACCTAATAGTAAGTTTTAATATTGTTTTTATAATTTGTTTTTATTATGTACAAAATTAATAATTGTAATGAATGAATGAATTTGTGAATGTAAAAGTTATAAATATTTTATTCGTATATATGAATTATTAAATGAGTAGTTATTACCAAAATATTGTTGTTTTAGTTTTGTGCTGGAATCCTGCGGCCAGGCATTTTGTTCATGAATAAATTTAAAGTATTTTTGGGTAAAAAACAGCTTAAATGGGACTCACGTCTGCCGCATGTCGAACAATTCATGGGCTAAAGCAACCAAAATGTGGGTCCCAGAAAATGAGCAGCGGCATCGCGGCAGACCCAGGCAAACATGGCGGGACGAGCTTGATGCCTATCGACAGGATTGATCCACACTTGCCCAGAGCCGGGAAAAATGGAAGGAAGAAAGGGAAGCCTCTGCCCTGCAGGGGGACGAAATGGGCTATAAATATAATAAATATACATAAATATTTTTTGGGTAATCTGAGCATATTATTATGTATCTACCAGTATGACGTAATGACAAGCAAAATAATAACTTGCACGAGTCAATCTTCGAGTTAAAGCAACTCTTGGCGAGGACGGTTCGTGGATGGGTGACCCTCCATTACATGCCCCTCCGTGCGGAGAGCAGGTTAAGCCGGCTGTCACTTCAACATCTTTTTTTCCTCCCTTTGAATGCCAGAGCAGAAACGCATCGGCGTGCCCCCTACGCCAAGCCACATACGCCGTATTTATTGTCACATACTTGTGGCGTACAGGTCACACGCTTGCTTGTCATGTATATGTGACAATGGCATTCAAATGTAAAAACAGCCATTATGGGTAGTTAGAAGCCATACATTTGAAAGTATTATTTATCGCGTTACTCCATTTTTAGGTGGAGGTCAGACATGCAGTTTATACACACAAAATACTGGAACCCAGCTGCATCCGATTAGACTGGGAGGCGATTCCAAAATAGTTGGGAAAAGGCTAGGCAGATGATGAAGCAAATGCAGTCTAGCGTAGTGATAATTTTAATATCCCATAACATACAGGCAACTTGATGGGAATATTTTAAATTCTCAAGAAAAATATTTTATTAAATCTTGAGGCACCTAAAGATACATCGCCCTCCTCTTCTTACATACAAAAGAATAACATTTCTACTATTTATTCTATGTTACTGTGAAGCAATCATATGCTTACCTATGTTTGTTTAATTAATAAAAAAAAAACACTTTTCAATGTGCGTCATAGCTATGCCACTGAGATCATTTTGAAGTAGCATAGACTACATCAGAAACTCTTAAAAGACTGATTGTAAAACCAATTAAAATTGGCATACACACACTAAAGATTGGTTTCCGACTGTGGCTTCACCAGCTGCATCAGAATGCTTAAAAAGTATCTTGTTTGGTAGTTTTTAGTGATTTTGCAGTTTGCATTTTGGTGTACTTAAGTTTTTTTTTTATTTCCTACTACATTTTCGCAATGTTCTCCTTGAACTCTTTGTGGACCTCCCCTCAGTACTTTTTCTTTCTAGTTTCTTGGGGCTGTAGCCTGTAGTATGTTTTGAAGTGGTGACTGGTGGGATTTTTAAAGACATACATTATTGCAAGCATAGTGCTGTCTTTTAAGGAAAAGGCAGTAAATAACAGCGTGACGGTTGATTGACGGAACAGAAGAAGATTACATGCTGTGCCGCCCCAAGTAACATAATAGGAAGCTGATGATCATGTGACCATAGTTTTTTTTTATTATTTAATATGGGTTTGCTCTCGACTCTAGTCTAGGTCATAGATGTCAGAGACAAAGTCGACGATGGAGCGAGCTTACCCAGAAGAAGCCAATCTTCCAAGTCTCTGGCTACCGGTAAACACTTATCCAACCTTAAATCTTGTTTTTTCTCCAGCACACGCGCTTAAATCATTTTATCATTTCTCATTAGCCATATAAACGTTGGGCATTATCACTTTAATTGTCTGACGTCATTGGCCAACGAACTCCGTGGCCCCAAGGTCTCGGCGTTTTGAACCACTTTTTTATTTACATACAAGCCTATATACATAACAAAATAAGTAGCTATATTTCTTTAAAACCTGACCTTGTTTGGGAGTGTGCGTATGTGGAATAACACTTGTGATTTGTTCTGATAACTTACTGGTGGACGCTATAAATCTAAGGTAGAAGCACGATCTTCGATATTAGTTATGGATCAAAGTTTCTAAGTCAAAGCATCCTCGTATAAAGTCACTTAGTCACTATTGATTGATTTCTTAGACAGACAGATTATGCTTTTTTGTAGATCAAAAATAGTTTAACAACTCTTGATCAGAGAGACTAAGTACTGGCTTGTAAACCGGATTGTCGACATTTCCTGAGAGTCTACTACACCACGATTCTTTAGCCTCCAAGCAGAATGCCTATGTTTAGGCTTCACGAGTAAGGATTGGCGTTGGTTTTCATACAGTCTCCTCAAGAATTTGTCCAAACAGGCGCTGCACAGTGTTACAAGGTTTTCTTAGAGGACACTGTACCTCTTCCAAGTGATGGTGACCATCGGAGCAGTTTGTGTGGGACATATTTATCGTCGAAGGTAGAACCGATGTCTACAGGTTTTAACCGAACTCTATAAGTTCTAGGGCTCTGAAAAAGATCTTAAAATATAATAGGTACTTCCAACTGCCTTGACAGGAATACACCAAGCAGATCCCACTTCCACATTTGCACCATCGACCAACCTGCGTGCCAAAGATAGCCAAGGCTTCTGGAGATTTTGTTTGCAATACATTTGCGTAGGTACTCATTAACAAAGGTGTGGCTGATAAAACCAGGTGATCGTTACGAAAACGTTATTGCNTCCCACTTCCACATTTGCACCATCGACCAACCTGCGTGCCAAAGATAGCCAAGGCTTCTGGAGATATTTTTGTTTGCAATACATTTGCGTAGGTACTCATTAACAAAGGTGTGGCTGATAAAACCAGGTGATCGTTACGAAAACGTTATTGTTCATTCGTTTTATTATCATATCAGCTGTAGCCTCACGGAGCGTCAAAGGTAATAAGTAGCAGCAAACAGAAATCCATTTTATCTAATAAGAATTTGCGTTATCATGAAAGAAAATTATCTTACTCGTTTTGGAGATAATACGATACGGGATTGTGATGTGACCACGTTTGATGTTCGGCGAAAGAGTTCTTGCCTGAAGAGTTGGGGATGGTGATGTCCAAATGTGGACGTTATTATCCGCCAAGTGCGCCCAGTGGGAGCTGGTGGTGTGATATAAATAAAGGGTAAGTGTCCGCAACTCTACGTCCAAGTGCCTATTTATTTGCTAACGGTTGTAAAGTCGAATCACTTAATCCATTCCTAACTTTTCTAGAATGTTGACGAGGATTTTAACCCTTTCTTGTAAGATCAACCCACTTAAGATCAAGTTTTTGCCCAACCAAAAATAATAGGTTTCACTGTAGGAGTGACGCATGGTCCTGCCAGGGTTGCGGAATTTGTTCGAAAGAGTCACCGCGGCCCTGGAACGCAAAGGGAACGCAAAGGAGGAACACGGATGGGTTTTAGTCAGTAAGAGTCAGAGCGGAGAGTCAATTGATGATTTCCCATCCATAAAAAATGGAGTGAAGCAGGTTGGCCAAATCGCTTTTAACTATACCTAAGGATACAAACGTCCCAATATTTCTGCCTATCCATTCAGTGATTAGCAGGCGTGACGTTAATAATTATAAAATACAAACTAAATTGTTTGCTCAATAAAGTGTCTGTATTGTGGTTATTGCTACACGATATCCAATTAACTGAATGTTTAGTTTTGTGTGAAAATCTCTGGAAAGTGCAACTTTGCAATAGTGCACACGTTCCAAAGATTGAATTTATTGTTTTTATTAAAAGTAGCCTTTTTCTCTTGTGTAGTTATAATTTTTTTGTGGGCTATAATTTCAATTCCACTGAAGTTTAGTTAGTTTAGCACATGGTTTACCCAAAAACTCAATGAATAATCCTGATATTTATGTATACTTACGTAAATTTTTTAACTTAATAAAAATATTTTCTTAAATATTTAAGGTATCGTGTTTGTGAAATCTACATTAAAATTCTCTCATCAGGCTTATTAAAAAATAATAATAACTACATACTTAACCTGATTAGCGACTTCTTCATTAACATTCTCTCATCAGGCTTATTAAAAAATAAAAACCACATGGTTAGTCTGATAAGTGAGTTCTACATTAAAATTCGATAGAATTTGAATATAGAACATCAGGCTTAATTAAAAAAATAAATCACCACATACTTAATCCGATTAGCGTGTTCTACTTTTAAATTCTCTCATCAGGCTTATTAAAAAAATAAATCTCCACATACTTTATTCGATTAGCGAGTTCTACATTCAAATTCTATCAGGCTTATTCAAAAGGCAGGTTAACCTACAGCCTACCAACATTATCAGAGTACAAATAGAGATGAATCATCGGCCACAGAGGTGAACCAAAATGTATTCCCTAAACTTATGACAACAGAAGTCACCCTTTCGAGTGACTTTTATTCTATTCCTTTATTCCTAAATTGTGCGTTTAGCTAAGTAGTGGAATTACCTGCAGAGATCTGTGTATCCTGATAGCTAGAACCTGTGGGGTCTTTAAGTCAAGAGTGTATGGGTAATTCTAGGCGAGCGTGCTCCACAGTCGACCACATCATCGCTTTCCATCAGGTGAGGCTGTGGTCGAACGCGAACCTATCAATAATAATAAGAAACCGGCAAGTGCGTGTCGGACCACGCACAGTGTAGTGTTCCGTAGTTACCCGTCTCCTAAACCATGCCAGCAAAATAGTAAAAAGTACTTAACTAATTTTGCACTATAAAGTTACAAATGCACTTGTTTTTAAGTAATTTGAGATGGAATTATTAGGAATTTTTGAATAACCCAAATCCATTTTATAAGTTGGTCGACTATTAGACATTAACTCGCTAAGCCTAGGTAGCGGTGATAGTTTTCCTTTTAAATTCGTTTTAATATGCTACTACGAATTTTTTCACGTCTCCAAAAACAACCATTTAGCTGGCAGAGAGAGACACTTGACTCTAAAAAAAATTAGCACTTTAAAGCTTAATATTTCGCAAACGGATCCTTGGTCGGAAAAATGGTGTCAGCAAACCCTCAATATTTTAAACGACCTATCCATGGTGGGATAGACGATAAAAAAATGTATTTCAAGATTTAATTTTACCACTTCGTCGGCGTGAATAATATGTATATCCATACCAAATTTCAACTTTCTAGCGTTAAGCGTCTCTGAGCTAAACCGCGGATGTCCATCCGCGGTTTAGCTCTTATAGTTTCGCCATGTCCGTCTGTCTGTCCAGACAGACGGACATGGCGAAACTATAAGGGTCCCTTATTGACTAGGGAACCCTAAAAAACCGCGACTATGGGATTCAGATAAGAGTATGATAATCGCGCATGGTGGTCCTAACAATCGGTTTATCTTATATCTTGTCATTTATAATTTTTCAAATACGTTTATTAATAACTCCTTACGGGTGCCGCATATAACTTTTGAAAAACACCACATGTCTGTGAAAGTGCTAAGTCTCTTACTAGTCTAGTTACTTTATTTCAGAAATTGAAGCTCTTGGACTAACGTCATGATTGATGAGTTGATGCCAACAAAGAAAGCATTTATCTTAACAAGACCATTTACAGAATTTTCTACTTTTGAGTCGTACAGTTAGTTGATTGAAAATGATTATTATTTAATCGGTAAGTATCTGTGTTTCCTCGAGAGCTATAATCTAGGGGTCTTTAAGTCAAAAGTAAATAGGTTACTTCTAGGCAATCGTCCTCCATCGTTGACCACTTCATTGTTTACCACCAATGAGACAGTAATAAAAAATTGGTTGTCTGTAAAGTCGGTTTACGGACGATAGTTTAACAACGTCATAACAAAACATTGATGAAATGATCGTAATGATACAATAAGCGTAACGTTGCAATGAGTCATCCTTTTTCGTGCGTGCAGCCGGCGTTCATCGATTTATTAGACCTTGTCACGTCAAAAATGATAACCATGCAACCGGTGAATTCCAGTCCGTGTCAAAAAAGGTGACTAATCTTCGAGGCATTAAAAATATCAATATTTCCATGAAAGCGACTTTCATCTAACCTCCAGCACCCTAAGGGATT
>NDFZ01003266.1:15323-25535 GCA_002192655.3 Mamestra configurata | reverse complement strand
AAATCTTCCTGTAATAAAATACTGTCTTGCAAATCTTTGATGGGCCTATAAATTTTGAGATCACTTTAGAATTACGATNTCAGCATAGAGTAGAACTTTAGAATTACGAAAGCAAGTATTAATGTCGTTAACAAATAAGACGAATAAAAGGGGTCCCAGAATCGAGCCCTGAGGCACGCCGGAAGTCACACTAATGGCTGCAGCAGATCTGAAACCGTTGATTACGACTCTTTGAGTTCTGTTCGCAGTATATGAAGAGAACCACCGGACTAAATCACCACGTATTCCGTTAAATGAGATCTTTTTCAGAAGAAGCTCATGATCATCATGAAATAAACGTTTTGACTTTTGACTTTTGACGGTGTGTAAAAATTGTGTTTATAGAGCTAAAACTATTAATCTCAGGTGATTACAATTTTGATATGTTCTGTAGTAAATCTCGTAGATTAATTTAAGATTGTTAAATATCCGTTTTTAGGCCAATCTGCCAAAATATTTGGTTAGGTCATGTTAGTCGAGGTTAGGTCAAGTTGCCATTGCCGGCATAGTGGCATCTTGACCTATGCCTAGGGTTGACACAAAATTAGATATAAAAAAGTAATTGACTGATCCTAATTCCTAACTAAATATTATAAAATCTAAAAGTATGTTTGTGTGTTTATCCGCTCTTCTGGTCACAACGGATCGACGGATTGGCGTGATGTTTTACGCCGCAATACTTTTAGTTGGAGACTCGGGAATCCCTTCCTGAGTCTTCAAATATAAATTTCTAGCTACTTTTTAACCTAGGAAAACATCTTATTCCCTCGGGACGCGAACCGAGTCACGGATAATTTTTTTTTAAGCAATCTTGTACTTTATTACTTGTAACAACAAAACAAATTTTAGTTTCACGAAAATACTAGCTTTTTGTCCGCAGCTCCGGTCGCGTGGACTACACGAACTTTAATCTAGGTACCTATTTTTGGTTTTAGGATAAAATGCCACCAAAAAAACGAGATCGTCGGAGACTTGGGGCAAGACCGTACAAAAACTACTGTGAGGAAATGTTGTTACTAGCAATTGATATGGTCCAAAAGAAAAAGAGGTCATCCTACGATGCGGAAAATTTTTTTGGCATTCCTAGAAGAATAATAGAAAGAAAAATTAAAAATCTTCACATGAATAAACCTGGACCTCCGCAAAAATTAACGGAAGAAGAACAATTGAAATTTGTCAAAGTTGCAGCGTCAGACTTTGGTTCTCCTCTGTCGTTAATGGATCTTAGAATACTTGTGCATGAGTATTTAGTTAAAAATAATAAAACTGATGTTTTTGACGGAAATCTACCTGGTGAATGGTGGGCGCGGAATTTCATTGAACGTCATCGTGACAAATTAACCATTGGAGCAGTGCAAAATATTAAGAAGGCACGGGCGGAAAAAACCTTCGTAGAATTACAAAATTATTTTGAAAACCTTAAAGATGTGGTCAAAGACGTACCTCCAAGTCATCTGATAAATTACGATGAGACAAATTTTAGCGACGATCCAGGTACCGTCAAGTGCATATTTCGTCGCGGAATAAAATATCCAGAGAGAATAATGAACAGTACAAAAGGCTACATTTCAGTTATGTTTGCCGCAAGCGCAGACGGCCATGTGTTGCCCCCATTTGTCGTATACAAATCCGAAAGTTTATGGACACAGTGGGTCGAAGGAGGTCCTGATGAAGCTCGTTATAGCAGGACTAAAAGTGGGTGGTTTGACTCAAGTACATTCTTTGAATGGTTCACTTCCATAGTCGTACCTTGGGCGCGCAAACTAGAAGGAAACAAGGTTATAATTGATGACAACTTAACGAGTCATATCAATATAGAAGTCATAGAATTGTGCGAAAAGTACAACATAAAATTTGTATTATTACCCCCCAATTCCACGCAACTAACTCAACCGCTTGATGTTGCGTTTTTTGGCCCTTTAAAAAAAACGTGGCGTAAAATTCTGACAGCATATAAAATAGAAAACCCACGTCAAGTTTCACTGAATAAATCTCACTTTCCACCTCTTTTAAAAAAAGTTATTGATGAAGTCAATATGAGTAAGAAAGAGAATGTGGTAAGTGGCTTTAAAGCTACGGGTATTTATCCATTTAACCCTCAAAAAGTATTATCAAAAGTTTACAATCCATGAATCAGAATACTCAGTAGACAAAGTGTTACTCGACTATTTAAAAGAAACTAGAAAACCGAATGAAATAAAAAAAACCAGAAACAAGAAAATAAATGTTGAGTCAGGAAAGTCTGTAACGAAATCAGATCTTCTCAGCAAAAGAGAAATAATTACAAAACATGATATGAAGAAAATACGTACTAAAAATAAGAAAATGAAAAATGAAAAGAATCTGCAAACTACAACAGAATCAATGGAGGATTGTATTGAACAGGAAATATCTAATATCGACAAAGTATACGGAACTTTAAGCAACAACGATGATCTATTTACTGAAAATAAAGAAAATAAGAAGAGTAATGAAACTGTAAACAAGACTTTGAAAAATGAAACGGATCAGAATAGTATCACTGAGTCAATGGAGGATTGTGTTGGACAGAAAACTTCTATCATCGTTAATGTATACGGAACTTTAAGTGAAAACGAGGATTCAGGTACCGAAAATAAAGAAAATAACGAGCCTGCTTTTAAAGATATTAAACAAAATAAGAAACGAAAACTTAAGAAGAAAAATCCAAAAATCAAAAAAGGAACAAGATACTTAGACAGCGAATCAACAACATCAGGGGATATTGTATTGAGTGTACACAGTGACAGCGATTTAGTAGATATTTGTTCAGAAGAGAAAGAAGACGATAAAATCCACTATAATGACAAATCAAAGTCAAAGTCAAGTCAAAGTCAATTCATTTATTTCAACTAGACCATTAAAAGGCACTTTTGAACGTCAAATGTACAGTTTAAAATTAAAATATAAGTGACTCTAGTTGTCCATTCGCAAAAAGTAGATTCTTATGGAGAAGAACGAACAAGAAACTCCATAGTTACTCTTTTCAAATATAAGTTTTACAATATTTTGTATACATAGGTACATTGATCAATTGATTATATTATGTGAGCACAATGCATCCAAAATTACACTAATATACAGCACACACTTATATACTATAGGTACAACAAAGCAATACCAGCAGAGATAAAATTAAGTTTGCTAGTAAGGGACATGGTACTCACATATTTACAATATAATTAAAAACAATGGATCAGTGTGTGAGTTAAATTACATATTAAAAACCTGAAAGTACACCAGTAAATAAAACAAGTTTGACTTTTTCTACTATACCCGATTGTCCTATGGAGCAGGACCAGCATGTTTCCAAGCATTCTTATCATTAATATAATCATCTAGTTTGTAATATGCTTGTTTACAAAGTGTGGTTTTAATATAAGTTTTAAATTTTCTTTCATTTAGTTCTAATATGTCACAAGGTATTTTGTTGTAACATTTAACACAGTACCCCATGAAAGATGTTCGTACTTTGGCTAATCTATAAAATGTTTGATCTAAATTATTTTTATTTCTAGTATTAAAATGATGTCAATCACTAATTTTGTTAAAGAGATGTCGATTTTTTCTTACATACATAATATTCTCATAAATGAATTGACAAGGTACTGTCATAATATTAAATCATCAAAAGTATTAGATTTGGATGATAAAGATAAAAAAAGGGTGGATATACTTGAAGAAAAAATATTTGAAGAGATTTATCGGAGAGATATGGAATCAAAAGACTGCGAAATGAAGGGTATAGAAGTATCAAAAGAAAGTGTTACTAATGATGAAGAGATTTATCGGAGAGATAAGAAATCAAAAGTCTACGACATGAAGGATATAGAAGTATTAAAAGAAAGTTCCACTAATGACGAAGATGTTATTATAGAATATCAGAGTTCAGGGTTTGAACAGTACATTAACTCTACAAAAATTGATAATTTGAATAAAAATAAAATAGTATTCGATATTGGAGATACTATATTGACACGTTATTACTCTTCCTGCCAATGGAAATATTATGTCGGCATTATTGAGAATGTCAACAAGTCTGAAAAAAAATATTCAGTTTCGTATTATTAAACCAGACGCCTAGCCAATAGTGTCAAGTTTATAAAACCTAAACGTATAGATAAGGATTCATCACTACCTGAATCTTGTATTGTGAAATCAATAGAATTGATTCAAATATCAGAAAATCCGGAAGAGTATCTTCTTTATAATGACGAAGACATAATTTATTTTAACAATTAATATTTTTTGGGCATTTCTTAATATTAGATCAAATATTAGAGTTTGTTAAAAAGTACTGCAATTCGTTATTAAGTATAGGTACCATTTTCATTCGTGCCGTTTCAATTGTACCAAATATTGAACGTACGTAAAAGTACTAGGTACTATAACATTTTCATTTGTGCCATTTTAATTGTACCAAATATTAAACTTAAGTAAAAGTACTACTATTATTTTTTAAGTATACCATTTTTATTCGTGCCATTTCAAGTGTACCAAATATTAAACTAAGTAGAAGTACTAGGTACTATTAGTTACTAAGTATACCATTTTTATTCCTGCCATTTCAATTGTACCAAATATTAAACTTAAATAAAAGTACTAGGTACTATTAGTTATTAAGTATACCATTTTTATTCCTGCCATTTCGATTACTAAACTTAAGTAAAAGCATTAATATTTTGTGTGTTTTAAGACATTTATTTTTCATTAAATAATAAATATTATTTTGAAACTTATTTTAGTGACAGCCCTATAGAATACGAATGATTTGTATGAAAATCTTTTTGAATCCTATGACAACTTGACCTAGTATCCAGTATTACCAGATTTATAAGGTTGTAGGTAATTCGAAAAGGGATACCATATCAGGAAATACGTTAAATGTGACCAATTTGACCTAAAATAGGAAATAATAGGCAATTATCGATGAAAAATAATTGTTAGGTCAAGATGCCAAAGTGGTGTCAATTTGACCTCTGTTATATTTCTTTGTCTAGAACGCCAATTTCAAGGTATTTTCAAGAAATCGATAGTTACTATGAATTATTAGTTCATTATGATCACAAACAAATCAAAAAATATTTAAAAAATCTATCAGTATCATAGTTATTTGATAAATTCGAAAAAAATGTGGTCAAGTTGCCACAGTTGACGGTAGTATCTAAATATGCAGACATATTTGTTAAGTCTGTTCCCCCTATTAGCCATAATGTTTATGATTGTATACAAAAGCAATTGAGAGAAATATTTCAACACGACATGAAGAAAGCTGCCATACAGATGTCAATTAAACGTCATTACAAATATTATTTTGATGATGTTGAAAGTATACCTTGTAGTGAAAATAACATTGATGATATTGATGAAATCAATTCTAATTTAGAAATTAAGTTTCCAATGGATATGCACGAGTACAAAGATTTAGCACCTACAAATCACAGGTTGTTAAAGAACTGTTGGACTAATGAACTACAGGACCAAATATGGGCAAAAACGGACATTAAGTGCACGTTTTCATTTAAAGGAAATTACGTTCCCTCAAATTTACAACTAAATAACATCAAATGCTTTGGCAGATGTACCCAATGTGAAGCCAATATTTTATTGACTTTTTCTCCAATAACTGCCTATTTCATAAATGTTACTTGTTTATTAAGTCAGTATAAAAAATAATTTGTCCATGATCCGACTATTAAGAATAAACTTACTTCGACGAGAAAACAAAAATTTGCAGAAAAATTAAAGCACAATAAGGCATTAGCAGTTAGAGCTATGATGGCAGATAAACTTATGGATACAGACAATCCAAGCGAACCTCCAACTTTTCCTAAATTAAGTACTTTGAGGCAAATACGAATGGAAGCTAAAAGTGCACTTCAGTTCGATAGAAATCCTATTCTATCTATTTATGCCATGTCGCAAAGTCCACCATTTGATTCATTTATCCAAAAATTTAGTTTAGTTCCTTTCTTTTTATACTTTTAGACAAAAGAACAAAGCAGGTATTACGACGAAGTATTCAAAAATACACCTACAATTTTGTCTATCGATGCAACCGGTTCGATTTTTCAAACAATTGAGCCGCCGGGTGTTAATGACAATTTGAGAAACAAAGAACCCAAACATATGTATGTTCTTGTATGCGGTTATGGCATACACTAAAAGTACAAGTATACCTTTATGCTATATGGCATCACAGTCTCACACGACTGATACTATAGCCGCTTGGTTAAGCACATGGGCGCATAATCGAAGTACGCCTAATGAAATAATTTGCGATGACTCTTCTGCATTAATATATGCCGTATATATGCCGTGGCTATATGCCGTAGTTTCATAAATTCAGACACCAACAGATATTTATCACAGTGTTTTTCGCTTCTAGAAGGCCAGGTTGATTCTATACCAATATGCTATATTAGATTGGATAAATCTCACTTTCTTTAAAAACTGTACAAACAAAGTTGTTTTGAAAAGGTATCAGAAAAATGTAAATATTTTTATATTAATTGCATTAAAAAAATTCACCATCTTCAGTGCTACGAGGAAGTTAAATCTGTAATTAAAGATATTGTTACAGTATCATTACTTGAATATGTGAGCCTCGATTTGGACGGTCAATCAACTAATAAATTTGAGCAAGCTTTACGACGTCTAGCGGGTCAATCTAAGGTTTACAACATTGATTTGGATTACTGTAATGATGATGACTATGATGAGTCAATAAGTAGTTTATCTCAAAATGATGACTTGATAAATACAGGTACTGGCACTGAACATCTACTAATCAAATATTATGACGAAATTATCGAAACTGAAAAATTATATTTGATTTTACTTGACCCAATGTACTGTTATGTTACTGTAACTTAAAAACGAATACTTCTTGCCTGCTATAAATGCCACTTTAAAAAGACTGTTACGAAAATTACCTATGTGGAGTAACGTCATGAACAAATATTTTGCTAACGTTAGAACGGTTGCGAGTAGTTCAAATGTTGAAAACCACTTTAAAGATATTAAAACAATATATTTCAATACAAAAGTCGAGCGAATACGATTGGATGAATTTTTAATTCAACATTATAGTTATATTAATGGGACAGTTAAACTACATATGTCTAATGATTTTGTTAAGTCCCAACAAAAACAAACGAACAACGATGATTCAAATTCCACATTAAGTCTTGTGATGAAATTGAATATTTACGAGACTCTTGCGTTCTTGAAAATCGTACAGAATAATTTAGGAACAAATAAAAAAATAATAAAAAAATCTGTGACGATTTTGAATAGAGTCTGTATTTCAGGACAAACCTATAGAAATAGAAAACTGGAGAGGTCGTGCCAGTTCTCGCAGTAAAGCGAACTCATCATCGAAGCCACTGTACATCTAACAAAATGGCAATGTAGCCTGGTTAAAAAATATAAAAGTTGTATTGGACTTGTGCATTTGATGCAAAAGCTCAAGCTTTCGCGGTAGCTTATAAAGATAGAATCTTATTCCGTCAATTAATAGATTCTTCCCAAATGATGAGCAGAGATGCATTTACTAAATTTTTTATAGATTTAACAAATACAAAAAAATACAGCGAAAATTTATACGAAAAACGAGAAAACTTACTAACTCCTCTCTTTAATTCTGATGATAGTGTTCACGATGCCAAACAGTGCCGTATAATAAACTGTGCGTGCAATATTACAAAAATATTTGAAGACCTCTGCTTACCATACTTTTCTGCCAACAGAAAGAAATGTTGCTCAAACAAACAATGTGCTTATCCGAAAAACAAGGACAATTTTGAATGTAAATACTTGCCATTAAATATAGATATAATTAAGCATAAAGGCATTGCCAAATTACAAGAGTCAGTAGAATCTGGCATGAGAAACGACTTAGCTCCTATTTGCAATTTTTGCGAAATAGGCACTATATCATTGAATTACGATTTAAACGATTTGATCATCTTTGAATTACATGATTTGTATTTAGCTCTAGATGACATTCCTCGTAATATTGAACTAAATAATAAGTTTTATTTAATATTGGCTATTATTGAATACGTACCACCTTTACAATTGGCAGGTATTGGTCATTACAAGGCTTATTGTTTTAGACCTTGTAATAGGTCATTTCAATGTTACGATGATTTATATACTAAAATTCAGAACGGTGCAAGAAACTTAATGCCACATGCAATAATTTATACAACTGATTACTGAATAGTCGTATTTCAGTCACAATTTTTATAGATACAATTTCATGTTTCATACTACACTCATAACAATCGTTTGGGCGTAGTATTCATGTACCTACATTGTAAATCTAACTATGCAGGTACTTACTTAAACATGCGATGTAAGATGTACCTGATCGCTATTAAAATTGTTACTTAGTTTGTATTTTAATGGTCTGTGATTTTACTAATTAAGTTAAATAAGTCATTAAAAGAATAACTAGTTTTAAATGTTTTAAGCAATTTGATTGTGCAATTTAGTAATTGGGTGTAGCTACATAATATACACTTCTGGACACATCTATTGGCCCACCTTGTATTTTCAGTTTCGTTTGGTCCTAGCTAAAATTTTATATTAGGTCGAGCAAAAAGTTTTTATGCAGTTTTGAACCTGGCACATTCACAATTTCATTCAATAGTCTTTTTTTGAATTTCGAACACAGAATTTAAAGAAACAAAAGACAATTTGGAGCCTGTTTGTTGATATCAAACAATCGAATACTAAGAAAACTTGGTTTTATTGGTTTACTTGGATTTAATTCTTGAAAAAGTGATTGATATCTTTGGTTTTGCAACAAACATTACTTATTCTTAACATTAAGGTGAGGTTCTATCAATAATCTATGGATACTTCACCTGAAGTCGCCGCCCAAGCTGTGGCACTTATTCAGGCCGGACACAGCCAAAGAAACGTGAGTGCTCAACTTAATTTAAGTCGATCTGCGGTCCGAAATGTTTATCGGAGGTACCTAGAGACTGGCGGCTTTGTTCGTCGCCAAGGAAGGCCACGATCTCGGGTCACAACTGAAAGGCAGGATCGATTCATCGTGACGACCAGCTTGAGAAATCGTCACCTTACCTCCATTGAGATACAAAACCAACTTCGCGACTTCCACGGAGTATCTGTGAGCGCTCGAACTGTTCGGAGAAGGTTAAAAGAACGCGATATGGTACCACACAAGCCAGCTAATGGGCCCAAACTAACGCGAGCCCACCGAACAGCGCGCCTTCATTTCGCACGCAGTCATTTAAATTGGACACAGCAAGATTGGAGCCGTGTACTCTTTTCTGATGAGTCTAAAATTGTGTTACATGGCAATGATGGAAGGAAGAAGGTCTACCGACGTAAGGGAGAGCGTTTCGCACAATGCTGCTTTGAAGAGAGGGTTGCTTATGGCGGTGGCTCATGGACTGTCTGGGGCGGTATATCCGCGAGCGGCAAAACTCAACTTGAGGTTGTTACAGGACCACGGCTGCCAACATTAAATGCTGAAAGGTACATTCGTGAGTGCTTAGAACCTCACGTGATACCATACGCGGACTATGTGGGCCCAAATTTCCTTTTTATGCATGATAATGCAAGAGCCCATGCGGCCGGCATCGTCAGGGAATATCTTCGGGATGTGAACATCACAGTTATGGACTGGCCAGCCAGAAGCCCAGACATGAACCCCATTGAGCACATGTGGGACGAGCTAAAAAGACGTGTTAGGGCTCGTCAGCCAGTTGCCCAGACGATGCAGGAGTTGAAAACTGCCATAGAAGAGGAATGGGAGATGATCCCTCAAAATTGCATAGAGCGGTTGATAAACTCTATGCCTAATCGTATGAGAGCTGTGGTAGATGCCCATGGAGGCAACACGCGTTATTAAATTAAACCTTTATTTGATAAAACATGTTTTTTATTCAAAAATCAATTGCCTTTAACAAGGCGCATATCCGACTTGTTAGGCGTAGCTCCATGTCGTATGGTATTCTGAATTCAAATTTAAAACAATACGATCGAAAAAGATGGTAAAATGTATCAGGTTTAAAACTGCATCAACAGTTTTTGTTCAATCTAGCAATCATATTTCGGTAGGGGCCATCGAAACCTAAACTCTAAGGTGGGCCAATAGATGTGTCCAGAAGTGTA
>NDFZ01003266.1:0-14624 GCA_002192655.3 Mamestra configurata | reverse complement strand
ATCTATTGGCCCACCTTGTATTTTCAGTTTCGTTTGGTCCTAGCTAAAATTTTATATTAGGTCGAGCAAAAAGTTTTTATGCAGTTTTGAACCTGGCACATTCACAATTTCATTCAATAGTCTTTTTTTGAATTTCGAACACAGAATTTAAAGAAACAAAAGACAATTTGGAGCCTGTTTGTTGATATCAAACAATCGAATACTAAGAAAACTTGGTTTTATTGGTTTACTTGGATTTAATTCTTGAAAAAGTGATTGATATCTTTGGTTTTGCAACAAACATTACTTATTCTTAACATTAAGGTGAGGTTCTATCAATAATCTATGGATACTTCACCTGAAGTCGCCGCCCAAGCTGTGGCACTTATTCAGGCCGGACACAGCCAAAGAAACGTGAGTGCTCAACTTAATTTAAGTCGATCTGCGGTCCGAAATGTTTATCGGAGGTACCTAGAGACTGGCGGCTTTGTTCGTCGCCAAGGAAGGCCACGATCTCGGGTCACAACTGAAAGGCAGGATCGATTCATCGTGACGACCAGCTTGAGAAATCGTCACCTTACCTCCATTGAGATACAAAACCAACTTCGCGACTTCCACGGAGTATCTGTGAGCGCTCGAACTGTTCGGAGAAGGTTAAAAGAACGCGATATGGTACCACACAAGCCAGCTAATGGGCCCAAACTAACGCGAGCCCACCGAACAGCGCGCCTTCATTTCGCACGCAGTCATTTAAATTGGACACAGCAAGATTGGAGCCGTGTACTCTTTTCTGATGAGTCTAAAATTGTGTTACATGGCAATGATGGAAGGAAGAAGGTCTACCGACGTAAGGGAGAGCGTTTCGCACAATGCTGCTTTGAAGAGAGGGTTGCTTATGGCGGTGGCTCATGGACTGTCTGGGGCGGTATATCCGCGAGCGGCAAAACTCAACTTGAGGTTGTTACAGGACCACGGCTGCCAACATTAAATGCTGAAAGGTACATTCGTGAGTGCTTAGAACCTCACGTGATACCATACGCGGACTATGTGGGCCCAAATTTCCTTTTTATGCATGATAATGCAAGAGCCCATGCGGCCGGCATCGTCAGGGAATATCTTCGGGATGTGAACATCACAGTTATGGACTGGCCAGCCAGAAGCCCAGACATGAACCCCATTGAGCACATGTGGGACGAGCTAAAAAGACGTGTTAGGGCTCGTCAGCCAGTTGCCCAGACGATGCAGGAGTTGAAAACTGCCATAGAAGAGGAATGGGAGATGATCCCTCAAAATTGCATAGAGCGGTTGATAAACTCTATGCCTAATCGTATGAGAGCTGTGGTAGATGCCCATGGAGGCAACACGCGTTATTAAATTAAACCTTTATTTGATAAAACATGTTTTTTATTCAAAAATCAATTGCCTTTAACAAGGCGCATATCCGACTTGTTAGGCGTAGCTCCATGTCGTATGGTATTCTGAATTCAAATTTAAAACAATACGATCGAAAAAGATGGTAAAATGTATCAGGTTTAAAACTGCATCAACAGTTTTTGTTCAATCTAGCAATCATATTTCGGTAGGGGCCATCGAAACCTAAACTCTAAGGTGGGCCAATAGATGTGTCCAGAAGTGTATTATAATCATAGTCGACTGTGCTTTGGCTTTGAGAAAGTCTTTATTTTGAAACATACAAGTAGGTGCTTACTAAGAGTCATCTCTGTAGCAGTGCATGGTACCATTTATATGATTATGCGCTAGAACCATAGGGGTACTAGACTACACTACAAACCTACCTTCACAATTGATTCAATTATTACTGATCTGTGATTCTGAAATCTGTAATATTTGTTGCTGTAAAAGCTCGAACGAGAAGACCAACTCCCGAAAATTTACAAGAAAGGCTGCTATCACATTAGGACGTTAGCAGCGCGACAGTCGCGCGACAGAAGCCGTTTGCCAATCCAATTAAGCAGATTGCTTCTGCCGTGCGACCTTCGCGCTGCTAACGTCCTAATGTGAAAACGGCCTAAAACCTAAGCTTTACTTATACCTATAGGTTACAGTAAACAATGGTGCCAATTCTGCTGTGCACAAATTAAACTTAATTCAGACTATTGCTAACTTTTTCTGTCATAAAACAAGAAAGAGACGGCCGTAAATACAACAAAAATGACAGCCCTAGCTGTCAAATTTTGTTGATCTAATATTTCCATTAAACGAAACTAAAAACATGTCGTCTAAAAACGCGGTGAAGTGCAAGGCGTAAACTTGTTTGACATCTATAACTTAGTTGATAGCTATAGCCGTCCTGCCTGTTAGTAAAAGATAGCGATCCTCTAATTTATTATAGTTTAGTTATTGTACAAGAGAATCTTCACCAATATTATTTGTTATTATATTTAATAAAAAAAACTGATTATATCAATGTTATTATTACTTTGTCAATAAATGTTATTTTTTTCTTAAATTTGAATTAGTCAATCTAATAAATACTTCTAAGAGTACAAAGGTAATGCAGTTGTTTTATTTTCTGCTAAACTATTGTGTACGCACCTGTACGAAACTATTAAACACATTAACGATACTATACTGGACATTTTAGAACGTTAGCTCTTTATACTGCACGGCCGCTTTTTTGTAGGCATTCAAACTTGGTCGGTTTATGCATGTATTGCGGTTGTTCTGGTATTTTTAATATATCTCTTTCATTACNGGGGCCATCGAAACCTAAACTCTAAGGTGGGCCAATAGATGTGTCCAGAAGTGTATTATAATCATAGTCGACTGTGCTTTGGCTTTGAGAAAGTCTTTATTTTGAAACATACAAGTAGGTGCTTACTAAGAGTCATCTCTGTAGCAGTGCATGGTACCATTTATATGATTATGCGCTAGAACCATAGGGGTACTAGACTACACTACAAACCTACCTTCACAATTGATTCAATTATTACTGATCTGTGATTCTGAAATCTGTAATATTTGTTGCTGTAAAAGCTCGAACGAGAAGACCAACTCCCGAAAATTTACAAGAAAGGCTGCTATCACATTAGGACGTTAGCAGCGCGACAGTCGCGCGACAGAAGCCGTTTGCCAATCCAATTAAGCAGATTGCTTCTGCCGTGCGACCTTCGCGCTGCTAACGTCCTAATGTGAAAACGGCCTAAAACCTAAGCTTTACTTATACCTATAGGTTACAGTANCCTTACAAGATACAAATAAACGTTATAAGTTAGGCTCTAGAGTTCCTATTTTAAGTGCTTGGGCCGAATAACCTTATTTTACTTTTACGTGTTTAACTTCTGAACGGTATGTTTTTTTCAAATTCTGTTTTCACAAACATTACACACAAATCAAAAGCAACGTGCGTAAAAAATTACAACTCTGCAGTAAACCGTTTTATATGATTTTCATCAAATAGCCAAACGTCCGCGCAGCAGAAACTTGATTATCTTCGCAGTTTTATGACACACAAATTTCATTTAAACATACACATTTACCTCTCGTTACACACTGATTATTGAATGTATTTGTTTTCTTGTACGTCCATAGAAAAAAAATAGTGCCGCTAGGATGACGTAGTTCCAGCGGAAACAGTTTTTGTTGAATAGCTCCCCAATGGTTGGATGCACAAATATGTACTTACCATACAAAATTACACGACATCATACACTAAATATCTGCTAAACTGAAATTAAGAAATTAGATAGTTTTTCGCTGCGACTACGCACATCTTACACGCCATGACTAACAAACATATTTTTTGGTTCGTGACTTTTCGCCGTAGTCGGGTAAAAATAACCATTCTAGACCCTTATGTTTTTTATTTTGTTACTAATTACTCCTTTTTTGTTACTGTCCCAAAAATCTCCCGTCTTTAAACTCACTTTTTGTATTTATTTATTCAATATAAATTAACATCACTTGTACAATATATCAATTTTGCTAAACATTTTTATTAAAAATAATCAACATTTTTCAAATTTGTATATTTTTCATATATTCAAAACTTTAAATTGACTTTAGGTTAAAAGTAACAAAAAAAATGTTAAAGCACCCAGATTGGAAATATTTTGTCACTTTTCTTAGTAGCTCTTTGCGATGATTTTATTAAACTTATCATGAATTTTATGAAACATAACATTTTAGCCACAGAATATGCGACTTTGAAGTTTTTTTTTTTAACAATTAAGGAGTAACAAAATAAGAACGCTTAGCCTACCTTGATTTGGTTTTTTATAATTTTAGAATTTTTTTTAAATAGAATTCCCGTAGAAAAGTTAAAATACTCATAAAATAACCTATCTGATTTCATGACCAAAAACGCCATTTACTCATATTTTTTTTAATTGACGATTTTTTGAAAATATGGCAAAAAATAAAAGAAACGCTCATATATAAGGGCCGAAACACATAATCGCGTTGCGGCGCCGCGCCGCAAGAATCGGCAGTAGCGGCACTGCCGATTGTAGCGGCGCGGCACCGCAGCGTGGCGCCAGCGTTATGATGTCATACTTGTTGACAATGATTTAGTTTGTTTCTATCACTCTAGCACATAACACGTGTCAGTAAACCCGGAAGCCGTTTTAAAATTAAAATGTCTGTCTTTGACATCGATTTATTTATATCGTTGGTTCGGGAACGCCGTTGTTTTGTCGAAACTTATAAAGACAAATTTATAAAACAAGAAGCATGGAAAACCATTTGCGAAATCATTTATGAAAATTACAACGAAAAAGACGCTACCGAAAAATCAAAACTGGGTAAGTTGTGTAGTCTTTTCTTTTGAAATAAGTTATTAAGGAAAGGGACAGAACATGGCGGTGTTGTTATTTGCTTCACGCTCTCACTTAAGCGTGTGTTAGCGAGAAACAAATAACAGACAGCGTCGCCATTTTCTTCATTTTTAAGGCATAGTTTCTGAGTGTAATAAATAGTTTGTAGGTATATGGCGCTCTTATCCTAAAAGGTATACAAAACAATAAATTAAATTTTAAATTGCTATTTTAATTGTTTATTTGCAGTTTACAACATGTCAGATAGACTAAATAATTTTTTGTCAAATTCATATTTTTGTTAATTGCCAACTAAGGGCACCAACATCACTAAAAAAGTAATCACAAAAAATATTTCGTGTTAGATGTGGGCTCATACTAAGTTCATTAGTTGTCAGCGGTTCTAACATTTGAAGATTAGAATCATCAAAGATAATGTCATCAGACGCTTGTACTCCATCTCGATTCAAAACAAAGTTATGTAGTACACAACATGCCTTAATAATGTCAGTCGCAAATTCATATTGCACATTCATAGCTCGATGTAATATGCGCCATTTATTGGCTAGGATGCCGAAAGCGCACTCCACATATCTTCGGGCACGACTCAACCGATAATTGAAAATTCGTTGTTGTACCGACAAATGCTTTCCTGAGTAAGGGCGCATAACGTTATTTTAAATTGAGAATGCTTCATCTCCCACAAAAACAAATGGAGTTGCATTTTGATTACCTGGTAAAGGCTTTGGTGCTGGAATAGGTAATTTACGTTTCATAATCAAATCATAAAGTTTAGAGTTCTGGAAAACGGTGGAGTTATTTTCCTTTCCATACGCTATACCGACGACTTTCCTATATCGACAAAAATGAATCTATATGTAGAATCAACAAGAGCTAATAAAACTATTGAATATGTATAATTCAATAGTTTTATTAGCTCTTATAATTGTAAAATAGTGATCCACTGTGCGCAGGATACCAAATACGGACATGTTTACCATCGAGAGCTCCTATGCAGTTAGGAAAATTCGCGTTTTTGTCAAAGTCAATAGCGACATCTTCAAAAAGCTGTCTTATTATAGGAGGTATATTTTGACTTAATAGATGTTTCCATATGGCACGACAAACTGTCCTCACAATCTTTGCTATTGTACTTGCTCCTCGGTAGTAATTCGTATGCATGGTTTTGAAATCACTGCCGGTTGCTAGAAATCTGAAATGAAATAACAACTAGTAGACATGTAATAAAATAATAAAAATGAAGGTATAATAATACAAGGTGCTATAAAATTATATAGGTAGGTACGCAAATTGCTACGGGTGATTGATACGGACAGATTTTACTAACCTAATCAGAAACAAGCTGTTCATGTTTTTTCGGAAATGTTATTCAGTTTCAACAATACTTTGACCTGTAGCAGTTTGTGTACATAATTTTAAAGCTCTTTATACATTTATTAAGGGCCACATAAGGTTAATAATTTAAAATTTCGTAGTTTAAATGTAATCTCGGGTATTTTTATATTTATTTCAATTTTTCATTTGTGATTTTTCTGATTCAGGTAATGAACTAGTTAAGAAGTGGAAGGCCATAAAAGATATTTTTTCCAGTACAAATGTAGTGGAAGAAGATAGTGAGAACCAAACTGAAATAACAGCATTGCCTCGATATCAAAGTCAATCACGAAAACGAAAGGCAGCTGAGAAGGATGACTTTGAAGAAAATATTTTGAAAATATTAAAAACACCGGAGAGTAGACATTTCCATTTTTTTAAGGGGATTTTACCTTCTCTTCAAGCTTTGAATGATAATCAAACATTGATATTTCAAAGTCGAGTGCTTCAAATACTAACAGACATTCTTTAGCCTTCAATTCAGCAATATACACCTCACGGCTATACTCAAGATTATCAACCTCAGGGCTATAATCAAGGATATTCAACTCAGAGATACGATAATACTTTTCAGAGTGACTACCACACTTCTACTCCTGGATGTTCCAGTACTGAACTGAGGTCTGCCCCATCCTCACAAATACATTCCGAGCCATCAAACCAACAACGTTCAATAAATTCACCATTTACACTGGAGGAAACGACAAGTACTTCCTATGGTACACAAGACGAAGAGTTTGATTTTTCTTGAACATTGTATTTTTGAAAGACTAATTATAGTATTCTTAAAGTAAGTAATTAATCAATAAAACTATCAATAAAAACGTATTTGTTTTACTTTACCTTACAGTCAAGCCCAACATTTCCAAAGCAGTAAGTGGTTTCCTTCCTTTAATATTTTTTTTATGTATATATTTTGATAACCCGCGTAGTAGCTCTTCAAATGATGATATACTCATTCTAAAGTAAGCGAAAAATTTATTTTCGTCTATCTTTAATGCTTTGTATTTTCGAGAAAAGTACTCGCCATCGGGATTCATAGCCTTATTAAATGGATGTATCCAGTATCTTCTTTGTCGTTTATTTAAAACAGAGTAATGTCTTTTTAATAACAAATAAGCAATAAGTTTCTCACGATGGTCCATGGCAGAGACACGTCTATCCACAATCAAAAATCACGAGGAACTGGATACTCTACCATACGACAATAAAATGCTCTTTTTCGCGACGCCGCAACACCGCAACGCAAACCGCCGATTTTAGCGGCGCGGCGCCGCAACGCGGTTATGTGTTTAGGCTCTAAGGCCTCTGCCTCGAATCTTGCGGGAAGCGGGGCGGCGGCGGCGGCGGCGCGGGAGCGGCAGGATCTTACGCGTATAATCAAATGGACCGGCCCTCGAATACAGCGGCGCGGGAGCGGCGCGGGGGCGGGCAACGAGCGGTGCACTCCAGTCAGCGTTCCTGCACACGATGCAGTCACCGCGCCGTCGCCGCGCAATAACACTGTAGATACGAGTCGCGCGAAGCCCGCCACCGCGCCGCCTCCGCGCGCGTTCCCTCTGTTTGATCCATTCCATTACCGGCCGCGTATGAACGTGCACGTGCGTAACTTTTTAAGAAATTACCATGGAAAGTTTTGATTACGAAACGTTAATAAGTTTAGTGGAGGACAGAGAAGTGTTATGGGACAAAACTTTGGAAATATATAAAGACAAGCGTAAAAGTTTAAAAGCTTGGTTTGAGATCTGCCATATAATAAATGAGAACTTAGCAGAACTACCTGATACGGAGAAAAATAAATACGGTAAGTATTTTTATACAAAATTTTATTAATTCTTGTCAATGTGTTTCTATCTAGTGGGGCCAATCGAAAAAATATATAAATAGCTGACTTAAAGGAACTTTGGGACAAAACACGATCAGTATGTTTTTTATTTAAATCGTAATGCAACAGAGGATACCTTTATATATTATATAGTGTGTGGATATGGATGCTGTTGTTGTTATTGGTATAATATTTGTGTCACCTACGTCATAATTAATTGATCTTTTTAAGTATTTTTGTTTCAATTTTCGTACGAGTATCAGTCGCAATGAAACGTGGGAGATTATTAGTTCAACTAGCAAACAACCAAACTCGTGAGGTAAGTTCCATAAGATTTAGTTTCAAACAAAGTAGGGGAGGTAGGGGAGCATTGGGCAGTCGGGAGGTTTGGGCACCCCCTCATTTCTCAGAATCTATTCTAGATATGTTTTGTTTTCTACCACAGCACTATAGTTTAATAACTGGCAACACCGCTTATCAAAAGTGTCAGCTTTCATTTTACTTGGTTGTCAAATGACATGCGCCTAACGGTTTGTTGCGTACAGAAGTAAATATTTTGTTTGTGATTTAAAGAAACATAACAAAGAAATCTGCAAGAAAGTGTAAGTATCTGTGTTAACTTCTTCTTTTGTGTTTAATGAAGATTATATTTACCTGTCAATTAGGATTCAACATTTGATAAAAATAAACTTATTCAAATCTATTTGAAAAGTGAGGTTATGGGGAGCATTGGGCATGCAGGTAGGAGGGAGGTTTGGGCATGCCCAATGCTCCCTCTGTTTTTAGTGTATTTTGGTGTCATACTTTTGTGCTTTTTTGTTATGCCTCTTGGGTTGAATGGTTAATCATTTCTTTTCAGGAAAATGCCGTTTTCATTTAAAAAGAAAAATAAGCGTCGTGAAATCCCTAAAGATGTTATATTGCGCGCATTGGAAGAGGTTTCTAAAGGAGGAAAAATTAAAACTACTGCGATTAAATATGATATACCCAGGTCTAACCTTCAACGATACATTAAGCAGGGTGGCGTCGTTAAAGATATTTCTTCTAAATTTATATCATCTCAAATATTCACGAAAGATGAAGAAGAAAAAATTTCAGAATATCTCGTAACATCGTTTAAACTAATTCGCGTGCCCTAAGTTTTGATAGTCCATAACTTAGGGCACGCGAATTGGTATACGAATATGCCACTGCCATTGAAAAAAAAATACCAGATAACTGGACAGAGAAGAAACTTGCATCCAAAGATTGGATAAGGGGATTTTTTAAAAGACAACCTCAGCTTTCAATTAGGACACCAGAAGCTACCAGTCTCTCACGGGCCACAAGTTTCAATAAGAAAAATGTCGGAGATTTTTTTGAAAATCTTAAAACTGTATTTGAACGGCATCGCTTCGGCCCTGAATCTATTTACAATATAGACGAAACTGGGCTATCAACAGTACAAAGAACCCAGAAAGTGATTGCTCTCAGAGGCACTAAGCAAGTTGGGCAAGTAACGTCAGCTGAAAGAGGGACGCTTGTAACAGTTTGCTGCGGTATTAATGCATTGGGTAACTCAATACCACCCTTTTTCATATTCCCACGGGTCAATTTAAAAAAAAATATTATGCTTAATGATGAGGCCCCTGTTGGTTCAGATGGAGCAGCACATCTATCAGGGTGGATGACAGCACCAAATTTTTTAAAGTATATGCACCATTTCGCAAAACACGCAAAACCAACGCCTTCCTCGCCAGTTCTCTTGCTGCTGGACAATCACGAGAGCCATATTTCAGTACCAGTTCTCGATTTTTGTAAAGAATCAGGCATTGTTTTAATGACATTCCCACCGCACTGCAGCCATAAACTGCAACCCCTAGACCTGAGTGTCTATGGGCCACTCAAAACTTATTATAACACTGCTGTAACAGATTGGATGGTAAGCAATCCTGGCAAAACGGTAACCATTTATGAAATACCAAAATTAGCAGCCAAAGCCATCCCACTTGCAATCAAGCTGCAGAATATTCAAAAGGGATTTGAAAAACCTGGCATATGGCCATTCAATTCAAATATTTTCTCCGATGAAGATTTTGCTTGTTCTTCTGTAACTGATCGCTGCTTGCCGGAAGAGGATAATGTTCCTACAGAACAATCGGTTTCAGACCAACCTGTCATGGAAACTGCCTTCAACAGAAGAACATCAGAGTCTAGAGGATCGTACAAGTTCAAATGTGGAAGTCACTGGCCCATCTCAACTGGAATCTCCATCTAGAAGCCAGATTAGGGGCACTGCCGATGTAACACCTGATTTAGTAAGACCATATCCGAAAGCAGGCCCCAGGAAATTTCATGGCATGAAACGGAAGAGGGGAAAAACTAGAATATTGACTGACACACCTGAGAAAAGACTTATAGAAATTGAAGAAGAAGAAAGACAAAAAAAAAATAAGATCAAAGAGCTCAACAAAAATCGAAAATGCTCTAAAAATACAGGACAGAAAACAATTCCGAAGCTTGCTGATGAATTTACTTCCAAACCAAAGAAAAACAGAAAGATTAGCAGCGATGATGAAATCGAAAATGTTTCCGTTTCTGACGAAGCCCTTGTTGATTCGGAAAAAGATTATGATGAATCCCTTGTTGAATCGGAAGAAGATTTTGATGAAGACGATGTGATCATTCTGGATAGAAATTTCCAGATCAAAGACTGTGTTGGTTAAATTTGACACCAAGAAAACTGTCTATCATTATGTTGGAATAATCGAAGAGGTTAATCACTCCATGGTAACTGTCAAATTCATGAGAGAGAGAGTAAGATAAGAAATACGTTTATATTTCCTGACATCGAGGATGTAGCCAGCGTCCCCCTGGACGATATAAAGACAAAATTGCCCACACCAACGACATGGATGAAACGTGGCAGCTTGAAATATAAATTTGATAAGCCTCTTTTTGTCATACCAAATATAAGATAAGTTTAATTAAGTTCAACATTGTGCAGTATTGATTCTAAGTCACATTGTTTAATTTTTCTTAAGTCTATGATAAGAAAAAATGATTGTATTACAATTTTTTATAGCAATGTTACATACTACTTACTTACTTACTTAGAATATCGTGCATATTAAATACATCGTGCATACCAAACCTTCCCCGACCCGACCATCGGGAGGTTTGGGCACTTTGGACATGTGTTCGAAGATTTTGTATAACTTTGAGACTAATTATAATACCAAAACTTTTCTTAGCAATAATGAATGCCAAATATGTGTGCTCGGTATAATTGGAATAAAATTTTCATTTTAATAAAAATAATCAGTTTTATTAATATTTATGTAAAAAAGTGCCCAATGCTCCCCTACCTACCTACTTAACGAAACTAATGTGATTGTTTTTGTGATTCTTTAATAACGGTATTCGCAAATAACATTGTATTGTTTTCATTTTGTACCTACCTATTTAATTGTTTTATTGTAATAGATTATTCAAGAACGGCTATCACCACCGGTCGGGGTCCCGCCAATTTTACCGGAAAAACAAAATGAATTGGTACAAGTTGCATACGATACGAAGTATGCATGGAAGAACCAACAAGTGATAAGGTTACGGTCGATGACTTACAGGTAAATAATATTTATAATTATAGTATGATGATTATGAAAACTATCTAAAAATTATACAAACTTATTACACTTTGCCTGTCCAGAGTACTTTGGATAAGGTTGTCGTGACGTCCAATTTTTTTCTTCGGCCAAACTGTTTCATTTTATGTACTTACAAAGAATTTACAAATGATTTTCAATAAAACTTTTGATTTTACTGAATTTCAGCATTGCATTATTTTTAATGCACGGACGTGACAACTAGAATACCGTGCATTACAAATAATGCACAGACGTAGTAGCTAGAACATTATGGATTACACAAAATGCACGGACGTTTAATGTAAATTATTGTTATGTCCATAGACAAATAAATACATTTTTATGAACTTATTATTGCTTTTCGTTCATATCATTGTCAATGTCATTCAAAATTTTCATTGTCATAGGTATGTCATAAATGTCATTTTTACCGCTAAAACGAATATTTTCGTTGGTAAACATCATTCGAATTTTTCGTTGGTTCTTTTTATTGTTTTGAAGTGAAAATGCCTCTAAAACATCTATCTGATGAACAAATGCGACGTATTTTAGAAGATAGTGATGGCGAAGATGAATTCTCGCGCCAACTAGAAGATTTGGACTCACACGATGAAGACGATTTACAATCAGGTACATATGTATATAATGCACAAGATATCCCTATGCTTTCGGTGGAGGAAGATCTGATTAGTATTCAACAATTTATTGATATTACTAATACACAGAATGTAAACGCCGCTATTGCACAATCGGGTAACATAACCGCTTCTGCTTCTGATAATGACGAGCTTGAATGCCACCCTGCTAGGTCTCTTTCTCAGCCGGATGAAGTAAATGCTGGTAGTTCTGGTTTGCCTGCTGATGCTTTGCAAATGTCTCCTGCTGATGATTTGCATATGTAGGAGACATATGCAAATCATCAGCAGGAGACATTTGCTGATTCCATTTTTTCTGCTCCACATATCCCCCAGCTTAGTACTGAATGGCAGAGTGAGATAAGGAATTTGCCACGGCAAGTTTTTACTGGTTATAATGAAGGCAAACGCCAGGAACGCTTATTTTCTGGTCAATCTGACTTATGGACGATTTTCACCCACATTTTCGATGAAGACATAATTGAATTTATGGTAGTCGAAACCAATAGATACGCTTTGCAAACCACAGTGAATGATTTGAGGCCCAACAGTCGTCTAAGGAGATGGAAACCAAAAACAGGAGATGAAATGAGAAAGTTCTTAGGTGTTTATTTACTGACGGGAGTCATACATTTTCCAATGCTCGAAAACTACTGGAAAAAGGACAAATTATACTATCATCCACTTCTTCACGAGATAAATATGTCCTACAATAAATTCGCGCTGATACTGAAATGCTGGCACTTTGTAGATAACGAAGCACCACGTAATGAAGGCGACCGTTTATATAAAATACAGCCACTCATCGACAAACTAACAAAAAACTGGCGAAAAATATTTACCCCCGGAGAATGTATAGTAGTCGACGAGTCGATGGTTGGTTTTAGGGGAAGAATTATTTTTCGAAGTTACAACCCACAGAAATCTAATAAGTACGGCATAAAAATTTATAAATTATGTACTGACAGTGGTTATACCTGGAGTTACCGCGTTTATTCTGGTCAAGACGACCAAATAGCTGGATTAGATAAACCGGGGTCAGTTGTTTTTAGTTTGTGCACAGATTTGCTTAAAGAAGGAAGAATCCTGATAACGGACAATTACTACACTAGCATACCTTTAGCAAGGTACCTAAAAGAACAAGGTACTGATTTGTGTGGAACAATACGCAAAAACCGTCGAGAACTGCCCCGAGAAGTGGTTCAGCAACGTTTAGAAAAAGGCCAAATTGCTGTGCAGCAGAACAACTTTGCGAACATCCTAAAATGGCATGATAAACGGGATGTGCTTATGTTGTCGACGTGTCACGACCACGAAATGCGAATGTCAACTGGTTTTCGAAGAGTTTTGAAGCCTACTATGGTGCTGACCTACAATGAAGGGAAGAAAGGCATATACTTGGCTGATCAGCTAGCAAGTTACAATTCGCCGGCGAGGAAAACCTCTGTTTGGTATAAGAAAATTGCTGCGGACCTTGTTTCTATAAGTGTAGTGAATGCCATTCTGATTTATAACGAGTTACACCCACAGTCAAAATTGAAGGTTCTGGATGGTCATCAAATCATTATAAATAAATTACTTAAGGTTGAAACTGAGAACTTTTCAAGTTCCAGTTCTGCGAGTTCTTTGCGTCCTACAAGTCACAAGTTAACGAAAATACCCAAGAATGCTAATGGAAAAATTTGGCAAAAACGTTGTGCCAGTTGCTACAAAAAGCTGAAAGAATCCGGATTCACAGCCACTGATGCAAGGAAGAAGACTTCACAAGTTACAACCGAGTGCATTCCATGTAAAAAACCATTTTGCTTACAATGTTATAACGAATCTCACTAATTGCCAGTGGACTTTATTCAAATAATAATGCTTTTCAATAACCCAATTCATGTTACCAACCAATAAAAAAAAAATCGCGGGACATTGGTGTTTTATTATTCCCAATTCACTGCTCATACGTCTGCAAAATATTAAAGACGTAGCTCTCACGTCCAGTCTACAAAACCCCATTCAGAAAGAATAGGCTCGTGCATTATCGATAAAGCACGGACGTCACAGCAGCAGCCAAAAATGCATTATATATAATGCACGGACAGGCAACGTGTTAAAAGTTATACCAGACCAACTTGCTTGTTTTCTGTACCCGTATAATTTTATTCGTGTTTATTTTCAGAATGTAGAAATTTTAGAAACAGAAGGAAGAGAAAAATCATTGTCACCATCTCTATTGCAAAATAGTGAATATTGTGTTGAAAATCTTCGATCAATTGATAATACAGTAAATGAGGAGCAACCAAATGACGTAAGCTGTGTTCAATTTTGTAGGTAGTTTAACCGTCTGCGGCTGACGCGGTAGTCCCACAGACACCGCGAAATACAAAATCACGTTTTT
>NDFZ01003265.1:7225-25530 GCA_002192655.3 Mamestra configurata | reverse complement strand
CTGGCGGGATGTTTGGTGCCAACTGCCTGCGACTGTGGGCTACGCGTGGTGTGTGGACATAGAATTTGGTATACAGAGCAGATGGGACACCTTATTTGTAGGTACAAATAAGGTACTGAGGCGTGTGTTAGAAGATTATAAGGACGAAACAAATAATTTGAGATTTGTTGAAAAAAAATTTTTTTAGGAAATTTGTTTTCAAAAGACCAAGTCTTTTCCTAAAAAAAATAACTTTTAAAATACCTTTTTAACAAATAGTAACTAACAAATCATCCAGTTAATGCTTATTGTATTACATCAAAAGGAAAAATATTCTCAATAACAAATACAGTGTGTAAATAGAATTAATTATTAATATAGACAACCATACAATCTGTTCTTGACCTACATAATTTTTTTATGATGACTCACGAATAGGTATTTTCGCTGCAGTTTTTCCTATTCATAAAGATTTTTACCTACTTATCATTATTTTAACTGTTACATGGTCTTATTTCCACTATCTAATAACATTAATGGGTATACAAATAGAAGAAACGGGAAAATGTAAAGGAGAAACGAGAGGTCTTAACCCAGCAATAGAACGACACAGACCATAAATAATAATCTATACTAAAATATTATAAAGAGGAACAATTTATATTTTTGTGTGTGTGTGTATGTTTGTAATGAATAAGCGCAAAAACTACTGTGCAGATTTCAAAAATTCTTTCACCATTGGAAAGCTACATTATCAGCGAGTAACATAAGCTATATTTTTTCCCCGTATTCCCACGGGAACGGGAACTACGCGGGTGAAACCGCGTGACGTCCGCTAGTAATAAATAAAATTAATATACGTGTATTAATGTTTGTGTATTATGTAGTTGCCTGTAGAGCTAAATAACTAACATACATTATTGTTTTTTTCTTCCCCCTTATTAATTCCTCGTTCCTCCTGTCTCACCATAACTTTATTGTCGAGTTAGTCACTAATCTCAACCAGTTTTCTGCCTACACTCCCCTCTATATAGCAACAAGTTGCTCTATGTAGAAACCAGTTGCTTGTGAGCGAGTTGCGCGCGCACTCTCCGTACGTTGCCACGATACGGCCATTCATGGGAATGTTAGGGAGCTTGCACACGATTTACACAAACCGATCAGGTGCTAACATGCGGTTTAGAAAAGATTATGTTAGTGGAAAGATAGTGTCTATACTTTTGTACCTGTGTGTTCATCATCATCATAGCAGCCGAAAGACGTCCATTGCTGGACATAGGACAGAAGGGACAAAGGGGGGGAGTTGCCATAATCGCCACGCTTGGCAGACGGGTTGGCGATCGCAGTTTAGCTGTTGCAATGCACAGAGAATGCTGCGACCCATACACTGGTGACTCCCTTAGTCGCCTCTTATGACACCCACGGGAAGAGATGGGATGGCTATTCTTTTACGTCCGATACTATACAGAATGGTGTTGCTTGAAGGTTGAAAACAACCCGTAACTGACGCGCTCCAGGCCTGTTTTTCATAACGAGAAGGCACTAACATTAACACAGCGTCCATTACGCATTCAGGGTGCTGATGGATCTGCTTCTACGCGATCCTGCGGAAGCGATGCGCATCCTTGGTGCGTAGAGTACGCTTCAGCGTCAACAGCATCCTGATCGTAGTAGCGAGCAGGCTAACCGGTTCGATGTGAAGCGCTGCAGCATGGTTTGGGCTGGGCCCTCGACCTTGCAGTAGCGGTGTCACTGTTTTAGTACTGTTTTACTAACATACTTTGTAAATAAATTGTAACTAACACTATGAGCGCTCCCTTTGGGGAAGGCCAGCAGTGGACGTCTTTCGGCTGATATGATGAGTGAGTCCTATTGCTCAAAATGAATGATCATTATTAATCACCACTTTTGCTGAAGGCGAGTTGCTGTGTCCATTTATTTATGTAAAATTTAAATAGAAATTGTATGCAATAATCAGTCGGATTGGCTAGAGACAAAGTTAATCGCGATTTATCAGGAGTTTAAGAAGAAATACGATTTTTGTACCTTTTTTTATTGAACTATGGCTCCGCCCGCGTTAATGTCGATAATTATCCCAAGGAAACATACTCCCGGGAATGGGGGATGAAACTATCCTATGTCCTTTCCCGGGACTCAAACAATCTCTATACCAAATTTCATCTAAATCGGTCCAGCCGTTTGCGCGTGAAGAAGTAACAATCACACACACACACACACACACACACACAAACTTTCATCTTTATAATATAAGTGTGATAGTTATAATAAAGTATAGATTGATAAAACCTCTTAAATTGGAACGTTGATGTCATCTCTATCCTGGAGGTGGGCGTTAATAGCCACGACACAGTTTTAACTAATGTGGCTATTATCGAACACAAATAAATTGTAACATGTGTTTTTTTGTTCTAATAAATAAATAAATTAAAATAAAGTATGACAATAGTACAGTCGCCAGCACATCAAGCTACCCGAAACTGTCAAATTTTCCCAATCAACCTTGAACCTAATACTTTAGCGATAAAGATGAAAATCTATTAAATTAATTTGACAGATTGTTGTAGCTTGTAACCTACAAGGTATTTTCTTAAATTAAATTAAAGAACCATACCGATACATACTCGACTCTTCACTATTTTATCGGATGAATCCTATCTTAAACATAAAGTCGTCTAGACGACAAGAAATTGCAATGTCAAAGGATAATTATAGAAATCTTGAATTGTTTGTCATTTTATCTAATCTGCAACAACAGATAATTTGTCAAGCAAAACGTGTTCATTATATAAATACGTAAGTATTTGTGATAAAACAGACAGTATAAAATGCATAATCAACTTAACAATAAAAATCTCAGAAATTATTCTTGTTAGTAATAATCTTAGATGATTAACACACGGCACCGCGCACCGCCGCGGAGGGCGGTGGCGGTAAAGCGGATTTCTTAGCGGTACCCCGCGCGGTTAGGCGGTTTACGCGCCTAACTGCGCGGATGGATTTAACTCGGTTTTGACCAGTTTTATCACAGACACTGGCAAGAATGGACGCTGAAGTGGTGGCAGCGATCTGGCTTTTATGGCGTAGAAAGAAAAAAATAAGAAGATATTGGGTTCATCCATTTTTACGAAGCAGAACTCTAAATGGGACTTTCATGTTATTCCTGCACCCACGATAAACCGCGCGGTTATGCGGCGCCCCGTGTGTGAGGCGCCGCCCAACCGCGCGGAAGCCAGTACGGAGGGGCGGTGGCGGCGAGACCACCGCTCGACCTCGCGGTCGGGCGTTGTACGTGTGTTAGGAATCAACGGATTTATTAGTGGCAAATGCGACATGAGATCCGCTTTACCGCGGCGGTGCGCGGTGCCGTGTGTTAATCGCCTTACAGTTATCTTAGTCAAAACTTAGATGTTTTCTAAGTTTTCACTTTACAGATCCTATGACCAACTGTATTCAGAGCTTATCTATGGGGCTGTCTGAGAACCTAATAAAATTCCCTGCTGATATTAGGCTGGAAATCAGCAGGGAAGAAGAAACGGTGCAAAAAACTTTAAAAATCAAAATCAAAAGTAATTTATTCAAATTAGGCTGAGTGCCAGCACTTTTTGAACGTCAAAGTTCTACATAAAGACAGTCCCCCAAAACGCCCGTCACCATTTCCTGGTGTTTTAGCTGGGAAGAAGAAGTGGCGCAACAGACGGATGTGTTGCTGGGGAGTTCCCCAGCAACACATCTGTCTGTTAAGTTTTAAAAACTTGAATTTATATTTTAATTAAGATTTTATTATATTATTCGCGCGGGAGTTATTATAGTGCACATATGTGTGTGATATTTTTTGCCCGACCTGGGAATAGAACCCAGGACATCACGTTCAGCAGTCTTGCGAATATTGTAGCGAAGGAACTCGATAACATATCTACTTAATTAAGTGCATGATAAATTATTATTTGATTTTAACATTTGAAAATGATTTATAAACCTGTTAGCATGATCGTTAACAAACCTGTTGTCTGTCGGTTGCATGAGTAATCTTTGCAACTTGCTTATCCATAATTAAACTAATTTCCGGTACGTAACTGCCAATTAAAATTTAATGTCATAGCATTGGGGTGATTTCAATTCAGTTGTTTATGTTATTAATATTAGAAGACCGTAATGATTATCACACTAATATTATAAAGGCGAAAGTTTGTGAGTGTGTGTGTGTATGTTTGTTACTTCTTCACGCGCAAACGGCTGGACCAATTTTGACAAAATTTGGTATGCAGAAAGCTGACAATCTGGACACATAGGCTACTTTTGATATATATACTAGCTCGGGGCGCAGGTAGTAGGTTATAAATAACACCTTAGGAGACTCTCGTTGGGCAGCTGGGTCAAGGGTTTGAAAATCCAGGAAGCAGTACTCCTGGACATGGCGCGCATAGTTAGAAAGTTCCTCTCTCAGGGGCCCCGACCTGCCCGACCACCGGTAGCTTGGGCCCTGTTCCCGATACCGGTGGGCTACTATTTTAAATGTTTTTTTGTTGAAATATTTAAAATGCAATTGATAAAGTATAATGAAAAAAATAAAGGAAATAATATGTTATAATATCTTCTAATGAGCCAACTAATAATAACACAATTTAGATATTCCTTATTTTAGAATAAGCGTAATTAGGTATACTACTCGTATTTCTATTTAATAACACAGACAACACATATAAACATTTGCTAGATAACTAGTGCTGGACACATATTCATTATTTATTTATTTAAACTTTATGTACAGTAGTGGTACATGGGCGGACTTAATGCATCAAGGCATTCTCTACCACTCAACCTTTGGCTTATAAAGACTACACTGTGGTGTACAATAAATAAAAATAAGATTCAAATGCCACTTCATTCACAGGAGCATCGCAACCTTCTGCGATTATGGGCCAGGAGAGAGCTGTTTGAGAAGAAGTTCAGCTCATCCCACCATCTTAATTATGTTATAAGTAGCTACACATTTCATTTTGTTCTTTCTTTTAACATTCACCATAATCTATATACTAATGTAATAAAGTTAAAGAACTTGTTTGTTTGAACGCGCTAATCTCTTGAACTGCCAGTTGGATCTGGAAAATTCTTTTTGTGCATGATAGGTATATTAGTAGGATATATTCATGAGGAATTCTATAGGCTCATGGCTATACGGTAACGAGAAATTCCTAAGGGAACGGGATATGCGCGTACGAAGTCGCGGGCAAGCTAGTCATTGCTATATTTTAATCAGGATTTTCTTAATCACACACTAAATGTTACGTATTTTGTACCTGGTTATAGAAAAAACAGTGATTTGAAGAAGTATGTGCGGCAGAGGGGTTACGTTGGCCCTGGGTACAGTCAATGTACCTACTTTACAGTATTTAATTAATTTAGTAAATAAATAGGCTAATATAGGCTATACGGGGACGGGAAATTCCTAGTGGAACAGGAAAAAAACGGCATATGCGTGTACGAAGTCGCGGGCAACAGCTAGTATTGAATAAATACAGCGAAGAAGTCTGTAACTGTGTGTACATTGTGTGCAATAAATAAATAAAAGAATAATTCGGGCTCAATGTATCTGCCAGTCAGCATGCCATGAACAACTTACGTTCTTTAAAAAGGAAAGCCATTCACCCACACAGGTACATTTATCAAGTAAAAAAAATACCCCACGTAATCTAAAGTAATATTTGTCACAGATTAGCGTTAATTCTTCTAAAGTAGAACGGGTTTACTAAATCCTTGTCCACCCACCATCACCCACGAACTGTGGTTAGCGGTAACTAACGGCTAACGTTTGACCTTATGTTTTGGCTTACTGTACCTTAGTCAGAAGGATTTAACCAGAGGTATAAATAGATGATGTAACTGAAATGCAATAATAACACCAGTTAGATTGTGAAGAATGGAATGGGAGGGAGAATAGCTCTAGAGAAGTAACATTCTGTCAGCGGTAGCGTGACAAAGGGATAGATATTTGTCAAAAAAAATTAAATTATTAGTTCGTCAGATAGATTTCCAAAAAATATTAGACCTATTTTTTGTTTTGTCGCGTAAACAAATAAAATAAGACGATACAGTGCGTTGAAAACTCGTTTGACGTCACTTACCAGTACATTTTTTACTGGAAAGTGACGTTACAAGCCCCCCATCTTTGATGCGTTTTATCTTCGTAATGTTTTTATTGATTTGATAAAATAAAAAATACGTATTCAATATTTTTCGATTATAATCTAACTGACGGACTAAATAGAATCATATTTTTTTAACCCAGGCAACATCCCTACTGTGAAAACGTTAAAAATATACGGGATTTTGGCATTTCAGCAATCGCATTCGCTGCAAGAATGGAACTTTGTGTAATAATAATAATTTATTTTTCAGTTACTTTACAACTTCTACAATATAAGATATATTACTTAAGGGTCTCCTTTTAAGTATGAGAAATACCTGTGCTAGGAGGCCCCGCTCTTCTAAAACTAGTTCAATAGTATGTAGGAGTGTGCTTACATGGACTTTTTAAAATTTGGTAACTTATTAACTAATGGAAGAAAAAATAAAAAAAAGTAAACAAACAAAACCGATTAACCTAAAAACATGTGCGTGTATACGTGTGTGATGGTGTGTTGTGTGTGTGTGAGGGTGTGTGTGTGTGTGTGTGTGTGTTTGTAAAGAATGTGTCAGTGTATGTGTAGTATGTATGTGTATGCGCCACTTATCGCCAGATTGTCACACGATGGTTTTTGCTTTTTAGCCAGCTTTGGCTTTGGCTTTTTTTTTGGCTTTGACTTTTGTTTTGTGTTTTTTTTTGTGTAGAGCCTCTGGAATGGGAAAGTGTTTATTCTAAATGAATAAGGTCCTGCGGGTTATGTGTTGATAATTTGGCCAATTGTGTCGCGATAAAAAAGAAATATTACATTGAGTTATTGAAGTGAAAACTTCTTTAGCGGCGTTGTGCACTTTTTGGGATGGGTAAAAAATGTTAAACTCGCGTCAGGACACCTGGATCCTGATCGAAAATTCGTAAGACGGAGGGAGTTCTAAAGTGTAAATTTTTTAATGTAATATAAATTGTCATGTTTGTGTACGGTAGCGCAATAAATGAATATTGTATTTTACAACATAAATGATAGTACTTTTATACCGATAATTAAAGCAATTCCTGCGAAATTATTCCCTAACCATTCCAAAATATCAAAAATGCACAACGTTAATGTTCAAGTTTTCACTACTGCCGGCACTCCCGGAGTGAAAGCCGTTGTTTTTTTTTTATTTAATAACTTCTTTCTTTCTTATTATTTTTATAAATATTTTTTTATTCAAAAGTTTGTATTCGCTGGCTATATATATTTCAAACTGTGTGTATTTAATTTAGTATTAAGTTTTTGCTTTGGGTTGTTATCATTTTTGGAAGTGCTGTGCAGTCCTGTAAGTGACAAGTTCAGCCTACTTTAAAACATCTGATATTTTTTTTTTTTTATATAAAAATGTGTGAATAAGTCATTGGACAGCCATAATTAAATAAATAAAAAAAAAACAGAAGGCGTTTTTTATAAATAACCTATTTTAATATGTAGTAGGCATTCACGGGCAACGTTTTACTAGGAAACATGTTAATTTCAGACTATCTAGAAATAAGTTAAAGTCAGGAAGAATTGTTTAAATAATTTGGAAAACAACGTAATTAACATAACGCCTGTAAAAACAGAATAAAGTAACATTTATCAAAAACAGGCAGCAGTTTTTAAGGTTCCGAACGTCCATAATAAAAAGGAACTCGAAACAACGAATCGGTCCAGTAGGTTCGAAGGAAATTGACTGTGACATATGGACAGACAGACACACGCGTGGATACGGGATCCATTTTTAATCGGACGTACAAAACCCCAAGTTCCACTTGCGTAAGCCAAAGGCGACCACTGAAAATCAGCGGCGTGCTGTGGGTCCTCCGCGGCACAGCATTATGCTGAGTGGACCCCCTTCTGCCACAACCACGACATGCATCTACTTTATATACCTACTCATACTTTTGTTATTCTTTTTTTTTACTGTTTTTAACGTGTCTTTACTAATATAATTTAAGAACTACTAAAACTATCGAAAATTATGTATGTGGGTATGTCGTTTTGTGGCGATTAAATACTTTTTCTGTCTTTCAAAGTTCCACTTTTATGAGTTAGTTTTAATTCCAAGTGTCAAACCGTACCGTGCCGGCCATAAGGTATAAAATATCTGTTATTATACTTCGTGTTAGGAACTAACACGAGTTAAAGGAATCCTCTGGTTTTCCACGCTGACTTAAAAAGATGAAATGACTCAAAGTCATCACAGTCATCTCTTTCATTGAACTTGGCCTAGATTACTAAACAAACCACAGCAAACCAGTACACTGTAAATCATAAACAAGTTCAAAACAACAGTCATAATTCGCACAAACATTCTACTTACTTATTAATCTTGTTAACAGTAAACTTGTGTACGTACCCATCTGACATTTGGCGGATAACCTTTGCTGATAGGGAGGTGACACGCAAAATGAGCCGGCTCGAATCTGATACGCGGTCTTCACGAGCTGATTTATGTGGATACGAATTGAGCAACACTAATTTATCCCCGGAGGTGTTGGTAATGATCTATCTGGTTTATTTTGCATGGTCACAGGCTTGAAAATATACATTTTAAATCGTGAGTTTACATACATAAACTCACGATTTAGGACACATTAATATAAATAACGTCCCATCAAAATAGATGGACAAATTTTTAGAAATTTTTCAGACCACCAAAATTACGACACTGGGAAAACATAAAATAAGAACAAAGCATTATATACTTACACGAAAAAAAATAGCTAACGACAATACACTAAAAATATTGGCAATTAATAATTTTAGGTCAAAAAAATTGGTTGTCTGTAATGTCGGTTTACAGACGATAGTTTAACGTGACGTAGACGGTCCGAGAAAACAGACGGTCCGTCTAAGTGGGAACGGGCACTAAGACAGACGGTCCGTCGGAGTGGGAACGGGCACTAAGTCAGACGGTTGCCGCTAAGCTTGCCGAGGTTGCTCCGCAGATGGGTGACCATCCGTTACATACCTTGTTATTCTGGTTGGAGTATGAGTCTAGCGGGCAAATATCCTTAAGCTCAATTAAATAAACCACATCCGACTGAGCTAATTGTTCTCATTAAGTAGGATCAATGAGTAAGGTCTGACTCTTAATCATATTTCTTACAATTAAACCTTGGCCTTGATGGTAAAATATAGGTTTTTTTGTGCGGATGTAGGTACATGCGTCTGATGAAAATATTTTCAAAAATCTTGTCCGGGACTTGGTCTATAGATCATAATAAAAAAACTTTTTTTTAAAAACACGTTGAAGTGTTTTTAAAAAAAGTTTCTTGTTTGTGTTTTTTTTTTATTTGAAACGGTATCTTTTTCAACAACACCACTGGAAAGTCACAAAGTCACAGGCAAGCAAAATACGCAATTTCGTTTACTTGGATGACATTTCTAACTACGTTAATTTAAAACCAAACTACTGAATCGATTTTGATGAAGAGATTCTTTCTATGGGACCAATCAGAAAGTATATCCTTTCACTTAAATAAGATTATATCAAATCGGCTCAATCATGACGGCGTCACGAGGTAAAAAAAAAGAAAAAAAAAAATACAACCGAATCGAGAACCTCCTTGTTTTGAAGTCGGTTAAAAATATTGGTTCCAAATGGAAATAGAATCCACTGACCGCGTACTAAAAGTCAATCACTTAGCCACCGTGCCAAACGAGCCAATATTCACGATTGTTTTGCCGAGCGACTTTTATGTGATCAACAAAAAATCTTCTGCGGGAGAGTCCATGTTTTTATTTGAGACTAGTGGACGTCACGCGGTTTCACCCGCGTAGTTCCCGTTCCCATGGGAGTACGGGAATAAAATATAGCCTATGTTACTCGCTGATAATGTAGCTATACATTGCCGAATTAGAATTAGAAATTAGAAATTAAAAAATTAGAATTTTTTTCAAATCGGTCCAGTAGTTTTTAAGTTTATTCGTTACATACAAAAATACAAATCTATCCTCTTTATAATATTATTATAGAAATTAACATAAATCAAAAGATAATGTTGGAATTTCAATTACTAATGCAATAAAAATGTACGCATGTGTATTTGTGGGTACAGTCACGTACCGTGACGCGGTGGACACTGAGTATTAGGATTTACAAAAACAATATTTGTGTGCGGTAACTAGGGTTACCAACTGTGCTCTAATATAGAGTACTCGCTTTTGACCACCACTTCGTACACGCACATCCCGTTTTACCCGGTTCCAGTAAGAATTTTGGGAAATCCTCTCTTAGTGCTCCCCAAGGAACCTACATGCCCAACTTCAGCTTTCTGCGACCAGTCGTTTCGGCTGTGCGTTGTCTGTCAGTCAGTCAGTAATGGGAGAAGTTTATATATATTGATAAGGTTCTCTCTTTTGCGTAAGCGTACTTTATATCTACAAAAGCAAGGACGCTAATACAATCTTTTCATTTTAAAACCATGGTTTCATTGAAATTGTCCAGTAGACGTACAAATACATAGTATAAAACAACGAAATCTTGTTTTGCAATACTCTATTTTTTCTCAAATGAGTTGGCAACCCTAGTGGTCGGACTTCATTGGTAGTTCNAAACACTACTTAAAAGCTTGTCATTCTTAGTCGTTCTTCGTCATGATTACTATGAATTCTCTTAATCGGTATGATTATTATATATCATATTTATTAGTTTATTATTTTAGCATATATATGTATTTTATTAGTATTATATATATTATCTGTATATTCTTTCCGAAATGTTAAAATTCAATTTTGTATCTTAATTTTATTTATTGTACACCTACCACAGTATAGTCTTTATAACCCAAAGGTTGACTGGTAGAGAATGCCTTGATGCATTAAGTCCGCCCATGTACCACTATTGTACATAAAGTTTAAATAAATAAATAAATAAATTAGCTTTTGGCCACGAATTCGTACGCGCTTATCCCGTTCCGGTAGGAATTTCCCGTTCTCGTATAACATATAGCCTTCCTAATAAATGTGGCTTTCATTTTCAAAACCGACTGTTAGTTCCAGAGATTAGCGCGTTCAAACAAACAAACTCATCAGCTTTATTATATTAGTAATAGATAGATTAAATATCAACCATCTGGAGAAGTGCCTAGACCTGTCCAGGCGTGGTGGTAATAGTTGGAGTAAGGGCTGGAAGAAAACGTTTCGGTCGTCCGGCGGAGAGATGGGCAGACGACATAGTCGATTCTGCTATACATAGAGAGGAAATGCTACAATTATAACTTCAACTACTATTCAACAACCTAGTTTTTTTTTCTTTTTTCTTTTTTCCTTTTTTGCATATTTGTGTAAGGGGTCGTCCATTAATCACGTGATGTTTTAGTAAGTACATACAAAGAAGATTTTTTTTTTTTATAATTATCTTTAAATACAGGTATAAAGTATAATCTAATTTTATTCTGAAATTAAGGACCATGATAAAAAAATCTAGACAAAAAGGTTGCAGGTTGAAAAAAAAAATACGTGATATCTTACTACACCCCCTCCCCTTTGTGATATTTCGTGATTTTGCCATACACCCTCTCCCCCTATCGAGCCTCACTAGGCCCCTAACTAGGCGATACGCATTTTAATTACAACTTTTGTTATAATGATTATTTTGTCTATTCTGTCTCCTGGACCGAAAGAGACTAGATCCCACGACACAGGGAATCCTAGTGTGGGGACTAGGGTCTAAATTTAATTTGAAATCTGTATTTTTGGCATATTTTTTTTTATTTTTCTTTGAACCTAAGTGCTATGTCTAATCTTGGATTTATCTCACTAAGGTAAATCCAACATTAGAAATATCACTTCACATTCGCAGTTATTATTTTAGAAATATAATTTATTCCCATTCATTATAACTTTAACAATAACTAACTTTCACACCCATCGTTAACGGCATCTTATCTCTAATAGTCTTTAATATTTATAACGTGCCATTAAGTTTTCAATGAAATTACCTCTCAAGTATTTCAAATGAGAGAGTGTCACTACATTATACATAATTATCTTGTTACCATTAAACGTATATACCTAGTACTTGATAGTATCGATGTACATGTTTATTAATATTTAAACTCGTATCACGTAAACCAATAAATTTAAATGCGTTGTTTAGCGAACGTGTACGAAAACATCTCGTCGACGGATTTATTGTAGAAATGATTGAATGATTATTTATTAATTTATGATTTCGCTTTGTTAGAATTTAGACATCAAAAAGTTGAAATGGGAGAATGCTGCTCCCGTACAATGAATTAAACTAACATTTCGCCTATTTACTGGTTCCCAGCACTTCCCGTGGGTGACTTAAGAGGCGACTAAGGGTCTCACCAGACAATGGGCAGCAGCATTCTCTGTGTATTGCAACTGCTACACTGCGATATGACAACTCCACCCCCCTTGGGGGAGGCCTATATCCAGCAGTGGACGTATTTCGGCTGATATGATGATGACGATGATATAAAATATAATCCAACACAATCAGTTCAAATGAGATTACTTGGTGGGTTACCACACGACATACCACTCAACACTACCCTCCCACCACAGTCACCACTTAACACTACCGCTCACCAATACACACCCGACGCGGATAACCAAGACTTGCCTCGTCATCAAGACGACACGTCGTGATAGATTACTACAACTACACATTGCACAGTGACCGCTACACGCTGGGCAAAGGTTCAGATACAATAAGTCCTTGAAGATGGACGGCGTCGCCTTGGCCGGCCCAGAAATAGGTGGCGAGATCTTTTTGTCCTCGACCGTGAGGGCTGGTACGAGGTGGTGTAGATAAAGGGTTTTTGGGGAGACCTACAGGAGGCCTTACTAAGCTATGGGACGATATAAATGATAGACGGTCCGTCTCACAGACAGACACATGACGATTTTCGAAACGTCTTTTAAAATGCGCACTGCAAAGGAGTGGTACTGCCTACGTCTGTGTTTCCGAACGCATACAACCCTAATCGCTCCAAAATGAGAGTGAACAGGCTCCTTCTGTGTAAGCTCGCTCCACCGTCGACTTTGTCTCTGTCATATCTGGCCTAGACTAGAGTCAAAAGCAAACCTATCTCAAATAAAAAAAAAAAATGAATGATTCTATAATGGTTCCATTTTTTTTCTTACGGACGTTTTGATCTCCAAAAACCTCCATCAAATAAAATCTCATGTTCGGCTATATTAACAGGTTTCTATTATCTAGCGCATCGTAAAGCGGCACTTTTACTCTCCCAAAAAAGGATTTAATCAGCAATAATATGGATAGTCCTAGTTATGGTCTCAAACCGAGATCGAATGGCAATTAAACATAAAAACTAATTAGCTTCATTACGATTCCTTAGTGCCTTTTTTTGGCAACCTAAATTGCGCTTTAGTGATTATGTGTCAATAGTAAACCGGTATACATGCCTTGTACGGGTATCTTAAATGAACGTCGAAATTATTAAGTTTTAGTGAGGTTGTGACAGAAATTTGAAAGTCGAAATGTAAAAAAAAAATGATAGATAGTGAATAGTCTATTAAAATCTATTGATTAATGATGGCGGCTGTGTACAGTGTATTAGCAAAAGGGATTTTTTAATTAAAAAAATAAGATTCTATTTAGTGCGTCAGTTGGATTATCAAAAATATTGGATACGTATTTTTTGCTTTATCAAATCAATAAAAATTGAAGAAGATAAAACGCATCATAGATCAGGAGTGGGGGCTTGTGACGTCACGTTTAGGTAAAGATGTACGAAGGCGTGACGTCGCACGACATTAAAACACTCTGGATCATCTTCATTTTTAAGTTACCGTACACGAAGGGTAATCAACGGAACCCTATTACTAAGCCTCAGCCGTCCGCCCGTCCGTCTATCTGTCAGCGGGCTGCATCTCAAGAACCGTAATAGGTTGACAGTTGAAATTTTCACAGAGTGTGTATTTGTTTTGCCGCTATGACGACAAATAATAAAAATAAATAAAATTAAAGGGGGCCGTACCATAAACCGAAAGACCCGAGTCCGACTCGCACTTTGTCGGTTTTTTGTTTACATAACAAAAGAAAGAATACGTGCCCAATATTTTTTTGGAAATCAAACAGACGGAATAAATATATGTAGATAGATATATGCCACCGGAAAACTGGCTGATATGATGATGATTTGAGAATTAATAGGCAATTAGGCAAAACTTAACCAAGTGCCAAAGACAATGATAGTGATTTGAGAAAACGGAAATAACCCTCGTCTCTATTACCTATGATTTTTCAGAAATCATTTATTTGCAAATAATGTTGGTAAAAAAACATCGTTTTGATGGTGTATAGGGAAAACAANTTAATAGGCAATTAGGCAAAACTTAACCAAGTGCCAAAGACAATGATAGTGATTTGAGAAAACGGGAATAACCCTCGTCTCTATTACCTATGATTTTTCAGAAATCATTTATTTGCAAATAATGTAGGTAACAAAACATCGTTTTGATGGTGTAAAGGGAAAACAATTGGTTCCAGTACATTCTACCGTGTGGCATGCAACATATAATAATCATAAATATTGCAAATCTATATTAAAAAAAAAAAACATGAATTGCCAGTTAAACATGAGACATAACCTCCCAGGTTTGTATTACCTTTGATGATTCCCAAGGTCCTTTCTTAGTATTGTAAACAACCCATTGACATCACCAGAAATAAACAGAGGCGGCCTATTTTTAGCAACAAATAAACATAAATGGCCTATTTTTAGCAACAATGTCCTAGTATCCTATTTACTGTAACTGAAGTAAATATGATAATGTTTGCGTGGGCACAAGTAAACTGTCGCTGTTTATGCAATGATGCGACCTTTAGATGTAATGTGAGGGTCTCTGGGGACCTTACGTCCGACATGAGGCTTATAACATANTTGCGTGGGCACAAGTAAACTGTCGCTGTTTATGCAATGATGCGACCTTTAGATGTAATGTGAGGTCTCTGGGGACCTTACGTATGAGGCCTATAACATCGACCGTCCACTGTAGGATTTGCTTGGTTCGCAACTTTAGCTACACGGAAGCTTGTCAAAATGACAAAAAACTGGCCAAGTGCAAGTTGGACTTGCACATGAAGGGTTCCGTAACATAAGCCGAAAAAAACCTGTTTCTTGTATGGCCTTTTATTTTTATTTCATTTTTAGGGTTCCGTACCCAAAGGGTAAAACGGGACCCTATTACTAAGACTACGCTGTCCGTCCGTCTGTCTGTCTATCCGTCTATCACCGGGCTGTATCTCATGAACCGTGATAGTTAGACAGTTGAAATTTTCACAGATGATGTATTACTGTTGCCGCTGTAACAACAACTTTGTTGTTTGAGTTGGTTGCTAACCTATAGTTAATTTCATACATTTTAGATATCTTTAGTTTATGCAAGCAGGTCTAAGTGAATTACTTAATGAGAAAAGATAAAAGATTCACACATTTTGACAGACTATGTAAACGCAAATAATTTAGATAAAAAAGCCACTTTTTCAACACCTGGGTATTGAAAATGATGACACAATTCTTCCCGGAAAACACTTAGAAAATTACTTTGAATAACCATCGCTTCAAATTCCTATAAAATCAGTTTTCACGTTTCAATGATACAGACATTTTGCGACACTAAGAGAGTAGATTGTCAAACGGTTCTGTCTGCAACGCCACTCGATAGTCAAGGACGCTACGAGAGTAAATATTTGTGCATGAAGTCGCGTCAACAATCAGTTGTGTCGGTACTGCGATTGTTATGTTCTTTGACAATGATTCTGTGCAGGGAATTGTCGATATTTGTGCTTGGAAATATCAAGAAATATAACGTAGATTACAGTTTTTTGATGAATGAGGATTCTTTTGCAGGTCATCCAGAGATAATAAATAGTATACCTACCCCGAATTCCGTTTATTGCCATTAAAGTAGGCTTACACGTTCTTAATACTAAATACGCAAAACAGAAACCGGCCCTAGTTAGAGACTTTAAATTATCTCATACCTTAGTGTAACATCATTAAAAGTACAGTTGTTACATTACTGTTAATTTATAAACTCATCTCTGACACAAACATCCAGGATACCAGAATAATGAATGTGTATTTCTGGACTGGAAGTACGAGCGGCAAAGTCTCGCCAACGACCAGGATACCATAAAAATTGAAAATGTATTTCCGTGACTAGAATATTATTGGAAAATTGTTATTTATTATTCAAAAGACGGGTAGGGGAAAACGATGAAAAAAATATAAATAATAGAAGAAACATTTTAACATTCACATTTATAACACATTTTAAATTTATCTCTGAAGCCAGTTCTAAATTTCAGGCATACGAAATTGCGGGCAGAAGTTAGTATAATATATGGGCGCTGAGTTGATTTGGACAATAGGGTATTTGACTTAAAACATCTAATTAGTCCGCTAGATAGATTTCCAAAAATATTGAACGCGTATTTTTTCTTTTGTGACGTAAACAAAAAATGAAGACGATACAGTGCGTTGAAAACTCGTGTGACGTCACTTACCAGTACACTTTTTACTGAAAAGTGACGTAACAAGCCCCCCATCTTTGATGCGTTTTATCTTCGTAATGTTTTTATTGATATGATAAAAATAAAAAATACGTATCCAATATTTTTCGATAATCTAACTGACGGACTACATAGAATCATATTTTTTTACCCAGGCAACGTCCTTATTCATAGCTCAGGTATTTTATTCCGGAAACAACCACAGTTCTTGTGGCATGGCCACGAGAGCGAAGTGAAAAAGTTAGTCATTTATAGTCACAGAACACGTGTTTTTATACCTATGATGAACAATAATGAACATGTTATTAATGTTCCATAAAGAGCACAGTAGGTACGTATTGTGTGCACCAAACAATACTAATTAAATAACCATTCATTACTCAATCCGCGTCGCGGAACTATAACTGATAATTTACGAAATGCAGTAGTGATGGGAAATCTTGCGAATCGACGTATAATAAGTAAGTACGTGTTACATCGTGTTTTAGTAGATACTCGATTTTCCGTTTTGCTTTCCTGGCCCAAAAACCTTTTTTCGTGAATAAATGTAAATAATGTTCAGCGATACTGTAACATTCCGCCAGTGAAAGAATTTTAGTAATTAGATCAGCGAGAGACGATTAGGGATTGCCTACTACAAATAATTTTACCTCGTCATTGGTTTATCAAATGATTAAATACAACCGACTGCCAAATAAAAAAAAACAGTACAAAGTCTAAAATATGTCGGTTGTTTTTTTCAGTTTTTAGTGGTACCCCACACCTAACAACACCACTGGAAAGTCACAGGAAAGCAAAATACGCAATTTCGTTAACTTAGATAACATATTTTTACTGAACCGATTTTTATGAAATCTATGGGACCAATCGGAAAGTATATCCTTTCACATAAAAAAATATTTTTTCAAATCGGTTCATAAATGACGGAGTTATGACGCTACAAACATAAAAAAAAAACAAATACAACCGAATTTAGAACCTCCTCCTCCTTTTGAAATCGGTTAAAAAAAAATCGCATCGATCTACGATGCGTTTTTTTGGTCAAACCTTCCAAACTATTCCTGCCCCTGCAACTCCTGAGAGCCATAAATAACAGTAGCACCGCCAGAAAATAGCAATTTATTAGATTTAAATTTGTTTGTTTTGCGGGTTCCAAGACAGTTGAATCATTCAGGATTCGTCCAGCTTTTGTTTCCCGCTTTCAGCCTACTATAACGAGCCAATGCCATCAAGATTCCCATGTGAGAAACAGAATGAGCTATATTGGACAAATTTCAAATTGGTTCGTCGTTTAACTAACAAGTTTGCAAGACTATCACCATAAAAGGTAGCAAAAAGTGCAAAAGAAGTTTTCCTTCAACAACCCAAAAAGTCACCGTCTAAAACAACGAAACGTTATAAGTAGCATACTCTGGGTGCATCGTCCTCACATAATATTAAATTAATTTTTTTATACCAAATTTTGTAAAATCATTATTTGAAAAGAGTAACTATGGAGTTTCTTGTCCGTTCTTCTCCATAAGAATCTACCTTTCCGAATGGACAGTAGAGTCACTTTATTAATGTAACATTATTATTTTACTGAACTGTAAACGATGACGTTCAAAAGTGCCGTTTAATGGCCTAATTGAAATAAACGTTTTGACTTT
>NDFZ01003264.1:0-25522 GCA_002192655.3 Mamestra configurata | reverse complement strand
TATCGTAAACGTACTGGGTTTTGTGTGTCTTTTTTTTCAATTTGTAACCTGGTTAAATATGACATCGTAAACGGACGGCTCATATAGAGTGGCCAGTAAACTGGACAGTCTCTTCAAAGTCGTCAGGCCAAATCTATGAGATATGAGACCTTACTACTTTGTGCCAAATAAATACCATGCTTATTCTTATTATACATACAAGAATGCAAAAATCAGCCATGCGAGCTAAGCATAAACCAACTTAGTTAAGCTCTTCCAGTATTGCTCTGTCCTGTGTTTTATTTTTGGTATCATGAACAAAACGATATTAGCTTTGTCTAAGACCTTTTTTTGGCACATCAGATCTTGGCAAAAAGCCACAAAACATCGCATTAATAACAACAAAAAGCCTACTAGACTAAAAGCTGTGACTAACCGAAAAACATTTCTTTGGCGCGATCACAAATATCTCATTCAAGGATTTCTATATCAGATCTACACAAAGTTATCATTATATGGAGCCAAGTTCAGTATAACGGTGTTGATAATTTATATGTCTGCGCCTAAGGTCGGCGCCTCGGAGTCTGATTGAGGGTCGGGGAGACGCTTCTGCCAAATCTTATGGCATTGACAACCTCTGTGACTTGCGCAGGGCGACAATTGAATGAAAAGACAAGGTCATGTCATGGATTAGAACTTTTAGAACTTAATTTGAAAGAATAAACGCGAGACATAAAAAAATCTCGGTAGTTTTACAAAAAAATATCTGAAAATCTTTCGAGGTCGCACCCGACACTGATAAGATGGTCGGAAATCGTATGTGTATTTATTTATTTATTTATAATAAGCACACCAAAAGCACTGTCACTTATAATTCTAATAAAATTACATTCAAAATCGGCATTTCAGTAACCACGCAAATGAAAGGTATGAATGACATTGAACATAATGAATATTAGAACAAAAGGAAAAACTAAAAACTGCGTCCAGTATACCTAAATCCTGAACACTACAAAAACAAAACAATTTGAGCTATTAAGACGTACATTGATGAGAAGGGCAAATGTAACGTTATTAAAAAGGCCCTAGCAGACCTTAAAAATAAAATGGACAGGAGACGACCGCAGGCCACGTGGTTCTCACCCGTTGCCAAGGATTTGGAACTGGCTGAAGTGGACAAACTGAAATTGATTGAACTGATGTTTTGCTATACTTTAGCTTCAAATTGCACAGATTGTTTTGCTCGTGACAATTTCATTGTTATTATTATGTACATAATTATGTACCTAGTGAATATTCTACACAACATTTGTTGTTTGAATAAATAAATGCATGAGTGAATTAATGAAACCTAAGATTGACAGAAATAAAAAATCAAAATTAATAAAATAAATAAAGAAAATGTTTTCACTTTGTTATAAAAAAGTTCACACAATCATTTGTGACGCCTGATTAGTAACTTACTCATGGCAAGAAAAATCATAACATCGATCAAAAAATGTAATATCACTAAACCAGACTGATAGAAATGATGACTTGGAAAAGTTCAAAGAAAGTAATATTGCCAGTATCTAATATTTTCTGTAAACTTTATGAAACTGAGGTACCTACTTTACGTCAATCACCTGTTGCGTTAGGCTTCGCTTTGATAATAACTATTATCGAGTCTTTCTTTATATAAAAATGTTGGTGGTTTGTTAGTAGGTACTTACTTGTTTTTTCTTAATTTCAAAAAATTATGAAATCCGGATTTAGAGCGAACATGTTTTACTTCATGAAACATAAAGATAAAAATAATCACAAAGACTATTCACACGAAGGGTTCTGTACCATAAACGAAAAAAAACACGTTTCTTGTGGGAGTCCCCTTTAATTTTTAATTCACACTCTGTGAAAATTTCAACTGTCTACCTATTACGTATCTTGTGATACAGCCAGCTGACAGATAAAGGAACGGACGGTCGGACGGACGGACAGACGGACGGTCGGATGAACAGCAGAGGCTTAGTAATAGGGTTCCCATGGTTACCCTACGGGTACGGAAACCTAAAAAGTTCGGTTATAAAAAATGTGTAATTCGCAGTAGTTATTGTCAATTTTAGACGCTGTATAATACAGCTCAATTGATTATATTATCGATAAATCCGACGGCAACTACCATCAAAATTAGCGTACTTAAAGCTGTGAAAAAGTGTTGACGACTATAACCATACATCTTGATCTTTTCCTTCAGTCCTAAGTAAATTTAACTATCTGACTATACAAAATAACTTGTAATACTCAAGTCCGCAGTTTCAGCATTCGCCTTGTACTCAAACCCCCTGACCTTGCAAGCATGGCCCACATTGGAACTCTGCCCGAAAGCGCGAATGCCTCTCAGTACACCAATAAATCATACTTTATAGAGATGTGCCGTGACCCTGAAGATATTGTTTTTGTCTGTATTCGCAGTCCTTATTAATATGTTAATGGGTCTCCGTCTACTGAACATAACTCAGCGAAATTGGTTTGGAGTTTGGCGTGTTATTCGAGACTCTGATTTGAATGGTATGAGGGTATAATTGGTAATTCTTGGTGTGAATTGTGTACAGTGGTTAATTCTTGGGCCAAGTTCAAGAAGACAATTTGGCACGGGATGAGTACCAAAACTGTTCCAAAAATGTAGTTTCTCGTCGGTAATGTCGGCGTTCAAGAGTGACATTGGATGAAGATCTTCACGGTCACGTCTATATAAAAAGATGGAACGGTAGGAAAATCGCTCCGTCTTTTTTCTGTCGTACCTTTTCTTTCTTCAGTCTTGTTTTTTTAGTTTATCCCCTAAAGTACACCTGTGCAATAAAGGTAAAATGCTTTGTCATACTTCAGCGGTTTTGAAGGTAGAATATGAGTTATAGAAACTGACAATCGCGGATTTACCAGACCATTTATTTAGACACGTGTGAAGGAAGGCATTAAAATTAAATGCCTACAGAAATGCGTTTACCTTATCTGGATTATGAAATAAAACTATTAACATCTAATTTCGTTTTTTTTTACCGACTTCAAAAAAAGGAGCAGGTTCTCAATTCCGTTATTTTTTTTTTGTTTGTTACCTCATAACTCCGTCGTTTATGAACCGATTTGAAAAAAACTTTTTTATTATTTGAAAGGTTCCCATTGGTTTTATAGAAGTTTCATCAAAATCGGTTTAGTAGTATGGTTTTTAAATCAAAATAGCTGGAATAACATGTCATCCAAGTAAAAGAAATTGCGTATTTTGCTTTCCTGTGACTTTAGTGGTATCACTAAAAAGTAAAAAATACAACTTTATTTATTTTGCATTTTAATTTCGGGAGTCGGTGTTAAAATACGAAGAAACAAACAAAAACACCGACTTCCGAAAAAAAAAATATTTTACACTTTGTACTTTTTTTTTATTTGGAAGCAGGTAGTATTTTTTTGAAAAGAGTTTTCTGTCATCATTTTCATCGTGATCGTAAGCTGGACGAAGGCCTCCCGTAAGCGTTGGCTTTTGCTCTAAGATATCTACAAGAAATTTCTCGATCCTCTTATTGTTCAATGATAAAGGTGTAGAACTTCAAGACACGCTCCCTATGGGTAATCGTCACCTCACGCTCCGAGTTGCATACACTGAAGATGTTTTACATTCACATTATATTTGCCTTGGTGACTCTTATTGGTTTGTTTGATATGATTTCCCGCTTTTACATTATGTTATTGTTCCATTACTGGTGTTTTGTTGTCATAGTGAACCGTTAATATCGTGGGAATAGCAGATAAAATATTTAGCCAGATAGAAGAACTGGATTCGCTGCTTCATCAGAAAGGAATAAAGACGCCATTTCTTGTAATATTCAACTGTCAAATGAGCAAGCTGTCAAAGTCATAAATTTCAAGAGCCATCAATGTTGTTTAATCAATTGGTTTGTATATGACAATGCCGTCTAGTGCTTTGTGGAAAGCTGACTGCCTATGATGTGGCAGACTTACCATAGCAGACGTTGATGCTAACACTAAGTATGAAAAGTGAACCACCATTGTAAGCGATGGTTTGGCTTCTCTCATATACCTTTTTTTTAAAGGATGGGAAATCATCAAATGGCTTCTTCCGCTCTGGGTGGAGCGGAAGGGCGTGTCAGACTCTTACTGATCCGGGCGATCCCCACAGTGCTGACACCCGGGCGATTTCTCCTGCTGAATCCGAATCTCCCATCTACCTACTCGTTCTAGCTTGTTAATACGAATTGCAATTGTTGGTGAATATAAAGAAATATCGCTAGCCTGCAGTGAGAGAGAGTGAACATCTACAATATTTAGGTACATCTGTATGCGAAGAGGCCTTTGCCCAACGAAATAATAAAAGGACAGACCTTACTTAACCGTCAAATTCCCTCTCGGAGTTAAGAGTAAGGTAGTGAAAAACGCGGACACAGCTGTGGAAAAGCTTCTAAATCCTAATATTACCTGACAGTGAAAACAGAGGTATCTATGTGTGTTTCTAAGCAAACATACACGACTACATTTGCGCGGTAATGTTAGCAGGCGTGACATACATCAACCAAATGGATCCGAGAATGTGATATACCTTTATAGTTGCGTGTGAACCCTTACAGTCCTAACTGTGTTCCTCTATGCTTTTAGCAGGTTGAATAGAGTTTACGATACAAGCTTTTGTGATCATTTTGTTATCCCTTGTCGGTGTTTATGCATCTTGATTTTCACATGGGTAGTTAAAAGTTGGTCAGATCTTTGCAACACTAATTGCCCAATAAGAGTTGTTTGAGGTAGGGTACATACTAGCTAGGCGTTTTACTTAATTTACTTTGTGCATTTTATTTCATTACCTTTGATCTCAAGAAAAATATTTTATTTGCGCCAAGCATGACGCATACCAAAACAACAAACATAAAAATAAACAAAACTACAAAAGTTATGCAAGTTGGGAAGATATGCGTCACATTCGCGCAAAACCCATCGCTCAGCATAATGCTGGGACTCGTGTGCGAGACAGAGCTACAGCGCAGCAAATCAGCATGTGTTAAAACCAACATTTTAAAGACATGACGTATCCTATCCGCACTCCCACTCACCCAGAGTAGGTTTGTATCCCAGCAGAACATTATACAACATACACAGTTTGCATGAGGTAGAATTTAAGTAGATTGTGTGGTTCCAGACTGAAGAGTGCCATTTGTGGCAATAAATGAATAAACTATGAAGTGGTCGTTAATGTAGGTATTTATCTTTGCTTTTAGCTCGATCGATAAGCCAATATTTTCTTTACTTACGCCGCTGATAAAATTGCATTATTGCACAAACGTTTTTTATTGTATTTGTAAATACATGCCTAGATTGCTAATATTTGTCAGAGATATGAAATTCTGTTGTACTCCCACATCATCATCATTATCTTCCTGCTGTTGACTTGTCTTATGTTACTTGGGGTTGACGCAACGCGTTTTATTCTTCCATTCTTCCATTCTGCCTTGTTAACCGTCACGCTATCATTGAATTCATTTTCTTATACGTCTAGCCTCACACATAGCATCCATTTTTTTTTTAAATTTCTGTTTCCCCTTCATTCACTGTAGCATTCTCATTTAACAATCTGTACTGATGATTTAACGTCCTTCCGTTACCGCGATTCCTGTATGTTGCAAGTCGGTACAAAAATAAAGAAATATTCTTAATTAATTCTCCATTCTGTATTTGCTTATGCAATATCCATTTAGAGCTACAGCACTGAACAAATAGAACCTGAGTAATGACCGGTCGTTATCGCATCGTCTGTGCGATCTTCTTTGTGTACTTTCTAATTGCGCAGAATAAAATGCATACATCCTGTTTTTGTTAGCGATGTTTAAATTAATTAGTTACATTTTATGAACCAATTTTTCCTTTTCATCACTTATTTCAAGATAACTTCATCAGCTGGTTGTACTGCTGATACTGATGTTGATGCTAGATTTTATATGGTTGGCCAGGCTTTTAGATATATTCCATTGCCCATGACCTTGTAGACCTTGGGAGCTTGGAAAAGGCCTGTTCCTGAAAGACTGTCGCAATATTCTCATGTCGTGGTTATTCATACCTTCACCTTTTTTAACCTAATAAACTAATAACTTTTACACACTATGTCTTTTATTCGAATCTCCTTTCGCATGTATGCTGGAAGAGATTTCTTTATAAATAACCGGCACCTTTGTACCTATTTTTCTGTTCCCTTCTTCATATCTATTTGTTAAATGTGTGTACATAAATTTTTAAATAAATAAATAAACACCACTGACGCTGCTATAAACGTATCCACCTGGTGCTGCTATTAACTGGGTCCAAATTATCTAAAACCTTTGACTCAAGAAGAAGACGATAGATGTAAGTACCGTCTTCTTTTCGACAGGAAATTGCATTTCGCAACTGCTTTCACAACAAAAATGCAATACTAAATCGAAGAAGGTTGATCAAGATAACGAAACAAAACCATTTGAAAAACAAAACTCTTAAACATTCATATCGTTGTTTACGTCGGCTTTTAATCGGTTTGTCAACATAACAATCCTTCAGCCCCTAACATCGGACTTTCATATATTATACCGTCAAGTTAGGAAACAATTTGAGCGGGAAAAGATTTTGATTATTTTTAAGAATACACAAACTGTAACAGATCTCCTGTTTTTAGTTCGATCCAGCCCATCCCTAGCTGTCCTCCCCCCAGCGACGCCCTAAGCCGAGGCCCGTACTCCACAGGGGGTGCCCTTAGCGTGTAGTCGCTTAGTTTGTAAGTTTATTATAAGCCCTGGCTGGAGGCTTTAATATTATATTAAGGCCACCACAGGCAAGCCCGGTTAAGCAGTCGACAACCTTATAGGTTGAACTGCGAGACGCCACTCACAAAAAAAAAGATCTCCTGTTTAAAGTATTCTTACTTAGCGTTATCCAATTCTGCCATAATGTCACATGATTTTATTTTCAATTTAGGACATTTCAAAGAGGGAACTTCTTCAGTTTTCAGCACAATTGATCACGATAATCGCGTATTTGTGTGTCAGGGAAATTCACTATCAATCAATGCACCTGCCACTTTAAATATCTCTTCACCACCCTTTGTGTCAATTTATGAATGCCTAAGGTATTATCTACAATGACTGGCAGAGAATGCCTTAGGTATTAAATTGGCCATTGTACCTTTGTGTATGAAGTTCAAATAAAAATTTAATTAACTTCTTTCTGGTTACCTCTACTAGGAAACAGGCTAGTCTAGTTTAATTTCAAAATAAAAACATTTATTGCCGCCTTTATATTTCTTCCTAAATCCTAACGCCATTCCACTTTTAGGCGTTTTTCTTTCGAGCCGACGACAAACATGGAGATATTTTATGTCCCCCGCTTTTGTTTGTGAAACGACTTCAAATATATGTTTTGTTTGGACTTACAACAGTTAAGAAAGGATTTATTGTAGTCGGAGATATTGATGGTTTTAAGGGTACCCAGACCTACGGTATTTATCGGAGCATGAGTTATTTACTAGGTATATAAGTAGGTATATTGTTTTTAGGGTTCTGTATCCAAAGGGTAAAACGGACCCTATTACTAAGACTCCGCTGTCCGTCTATCACCAGGCTGTATCTCATGAACCGTGATAGTTAGACAGTTTAAATTTTCACAGATGATGTATTTCTGTTGCCGCTATAACAACAAATACTAAAAAACAGAAAGAAATAAATATTTAATGGAGCTCCCGGCTCCCATACAACTGACATGATTATTGCCGTTTTTATAGATAATGGTACGGAACCCTTCGTGCGCGAGTCCGACTCGCACTTGGCCGGTTTTTTTATAATTGATAGGCTCGCGCTTGACGATTATATAATTACGATGGTATGCGATGATGTGGCCGATGATGTGGCCGATGATATGGAGCACGCTTCCCTTGAAGGAACCTATTCAACCCCAGATTGTAACTATCAGGAAACTCTGACAAGGAATACTACACTCAAAACTCCTCATCCAACTCAACTCTTTCCATTCTCTTATTATTATTTTTTTCATCTTCTCAACCCTTATTTAGTTATTACCTATTTTGACTATGGCATTATTTCAACCGTAAAATCATCATCATTATTGTAATCCAACCACCGCTGAATACAGGCTTCTCTTTTATTCTATCATGCCCTGGTATCTGGTATGAACCAGGACTTTCCCACTCTCCTATATAAGAGCTATACATAACGCTGTTGATCTGCTGATGCTCCTCCTTTTGTCTCTCAGCAATCTTTCGATGATGGCTCCACCTACCAAACGCTTAGATATAACGCAAATATGTACTGTAAGACTCTTAAAATATTTACTTGCATTTTTTTTTTTTTTTTTTAAGGATGGGAAATCATCAAATGACTTCTTCCGCTGTGGGTGGAGCGGAAGGGCGTGTCAGACTCTTACTGACTAAAACCCATCCGTGTTCCTTCTAAAGCCTTATGCGTTCCAGGGCCGCGGTGACTCTTTCGAACAAATTCCGCAACCCTGGCAGAAAATATTTACTTGCATTTTTTTTTTTTTTTTTAAGGATGGGAAATCATCAAATGACTTCTTCCGCTGTGGGTGGAGCGGAAGGGCGTGTCAGACTCTTACTGACTAAAACCCATCCGTGTTCCTTCTAAAGCCTTATGCGTTCCAGGGCCGCGGTGACTCTTTCGAACAAATTCCGCAACCCTGGCAGAAAATATTTACTTGCATGCCCATTCGATTTCTCACTCTCTGTGATAAATGAATGATAAATGATATTTGTTTTGCAAGTAGGTTAAACATAACACTTTTACACTTCAATCTTTTTTGGTCCTTTTAAGCTAGATGAGGCCGGTGTTTCCTAGCTGACTACCCTGAGAAGGAACACCAAAACAAACTCAGACGTCAAAGTCTCTTTTAAAGTCCATACAATCTGTACTGGTCAAATCTTACGAGAACCATGTAGGTTAATGTCTGAGGTGGCCTTTTGAGAAAAGTGTCACACAGATTTGAGTGGACCTGTCCAGACAGTGCAAGCATTTGTCAATTATCGTGTAGCTCAAACTTATAACTTTAAGGATCTCTTGGATTTCTATTTCAATACGATAATCAATTTTCCTGACACGAGAATCAATACCATGTAACTTTACATTTTGTGTACCCATTTTTCCTTTTCATGACTTATTTCAAGATAACTTCATTCGCTGGTTATACTGCTGATACTGATGTTGATGATAGATGAGAAACTTATAACTTTAAGGATCTCTTGGATTTCTATTTCAATACGATTATCAATTTTCCTGACACGAGAATCAATACCATATTACTCTGAAAGGCAGACTAGAATAATTGTCAAGCCACCACCATTTAGTTCACTCAGTTCATTCACTAGTTATCCGGTAAATAAGGATCCAAAGTTCTCATTCAAAAGATCCATTCCTGGGAAGAAAGAAATTGTCCACGTACAGTAAATGAGACTGCCTTCCGTGAGACAATCGTGTTCTGGGGAGCCGTAAAGAATTGCAATGCGAGACAAAATTCCCGTTCAAAAGCTACGCTCACACGGGCATTTTTTTTTTTGCTACTTGTCCGAAGCAGTACCTAGAGAAATTAGTTAAATCCTTATAAACAATGTCCCAATAAGTTACATTGCTGATCAATATATCAAAATATAGTTCACAAAGTTTTTGCCCACGGCTTCAGTCACGTACAAGTTTTTTATTCGCAACGACTTCAGAGTCCCATCTATCTCTGTCATCAAAATTGTGTATTTATCAAAATCGGCTCAGCAATTTAGGCCTGAAAGCGTAACAAACCAACACAATAACTCACTTTCTCACGAGTTAGTATTACATTCACATTCCGCCAGTTCGGTTTAACTCTCGTATGTCGAAGGCGAATTTAAATAATTGCCTCTTAGTATTAAGCAATTTATATACTCTATATTCTTGGGAGTGATGGTCAAGTACGTCTTATGGTACGTTTATACGGGCAATGGAAATTGCTCAATTATAAGCAATACTGGACGATCGTGACGTCAAAAAATATTAAGCAATTTACGGCAACGGCAGCACGCGAGTAATTTAGTTGAAAAATAAAACAAAACACAGGGAGAGCACTATGGAATTTATGGAGCAATTAGAAACAATATTGCCAAAACAAGTGCCGCATTTTATTGAAGTGGTTCCCTGTGTTTTGTTTTACAAATTGCTCCAAGATTATTATTTATTGAAAAATTGCCCGTGTAAACGGACCTTTACCCTTCACCATTATTGCCAACAATTATTGAGCAATTGAAGTTGCCAGTGTAAGAGCCCCTTAAGATTCCCGTATTCTTGAAACAAAAGATGCCGTAATTNTTTATTGAAAAATTGCCCGTGTAAACGGACCTTTACCCTTCACCATTATTGCCAACAATTATTGAACAATTGAAGTTGCCAGTGTAAGAGCCCCTTAAGATTCCCGTATTCTTGAAACAAAAGATGCCGTAATAGTCGTCAAGTAGCTCCCGGAAAAATGGAAAAGTTTTCAGATTCAGAGGGATATTAAGAAGAAGATACGTTTTTTGAAGGAATTATACTAAAGTGTTTACAAAAAGGAACCCTTATAAGATCACTGTCTTGTCCGTCTGTCCGTGTGTCCGTCTGTCTGTCCGTGTGTCACCACCGATTTTCTCAGGAACGGGTGGACCTAGCAAGTTGGAATTTATACCAGATTCTGAAGTCTATAGTCCCTATTAGGTGTATTAAAATCAAGGTCCTGAGTCAACACGATAAAAATATATGGGCAAATTAAGATTTTCGCGAAAACTTGTAAGTACCAAAATTTATCTTAATTTTCAACTTTTTTATTTTTCGGAATTTTACTTTTATTTGTGCTATAAGACCTTGTTTATTCCAGATTCCAAGTCACTTAACTGTTAACACTGTTTTGACAAGCGTTGGAATAAGATTAGTTTTTTCACAGAAACGTGCAATTTATTGGGTAAAAAATAGCCTTTATGAGTGTGTCAGATTAAGTGAAAAAAATAATAATAATCGGTTTATAAATGACGAAGTTACGACGTAACAAATCAATAAAAAAAACACAATCAAATTGAGGACCTTCTCCTTTATTGAAGTCGGTTAAAAATCGGAATCAAAGTATAGAATTTGTCATTTCAGATTATTACAACAAACTTATCAATAATTTTACCTCTTCAAAAACTTATAATTTATTTTAGGTACATTTTAATAAAATACCTATTGATTCCCAAATCCGACTTCTTAGATTGTCACGAATTTACTTTTTCCCTCCCAAAAATTTCAACGACGGTCGACACAAAACTGTTTACTATGCATAGAAGACGGATAGATAAGCTAATTAAATTTAACTCAGTTAATTAAGTCGGAATCCCGAATTGGGTCACGGTGAAGGATGCCAATAAAATGTAAAAGTTTGCGGCTATCCCCAAAGTTACAAAGATAGAATATTATTAAGGAAATCGTTAACAAGAGTTATTCCTAAGTTATTATTGACTTAATGATACGCAAAAATTTTTGGAATAATTTTAGAAGTTTGTTATCAATATTATAAAGTTCTTCCCTTACTGACTGACTGTGTGAGTGACTGAGTGACTGACAGACAACGCACAGCCGAAACTGCTGGTCGTAGAAAGCTGAAATTTGGCATGTAGCTTCCGTACACTCCGTAGAGGAGCCTACGGACTGTAGAGAATTTACATGCCAAATCACTAAGAAAGGATTTCCCGAAATTCTTCCGGGACGGGAAAAAACGGGATATATACGCGCTTACTCAAAACATGAGAGGGTTGGCAAGGTGGTTGACGGTCTTATTAATTTTTAGACCATAAAGGTAAACTCTAGCTGTTTGCTATAACTGAGGTCAGCAGGGTGCAACAGGCAAAAGAGACGATTCATGGCCCTATAAATTTAACGCAGCTCCGGCGCAAACATTTGGAAATCCCATATTAAACAGTAAAAAGAGTACATCACCATCGCTTTATCTAATGGCTTACATGATTTTTTTGCTTATAAAAATTTCCTTGCCAAGCCCTGCAGCCTTAAAGACTCGATGGATTTTAACAAATGAGGAAACATTAGATTCGCCGTGACGCACTGAGTGAGAGGCTATAAGGATTTTGAAAAAAAAAAACAAGACGCGGATAAAGAGTTGTATTTTTTGTGATCGGGTCATATGAGGTATCAAAATAAAATACTTGATGAGATGAAATGTGTACCTTCTTCTTTATAAAAAGTTTCGCTAGAATATAGTCTGTTTAACATTAAAATTCTAAGTATTGTGTTTTCAAAGGATACAAATATATATTAATATATATTTATGTAACCACTAGGATCGAATCCAGAACCCCTTAGGATGCCCAAAATTATTTTTTGTCACCCCAAATAAAATGATGTGGCCTAGCAATAATAACATAACAACAAACAACCTTTGTTCATCAAATTTTAAGCACCTAAAATATCTTATAAGACTCCAAGGCTGATCCTCCAATCCTGACTATTTCCGTACATTTCGCACTCAAAGCGAGCGCATACATTCTCATCGTTCTTCCATATTTACAATTCATGAGAGCGTTGACAATACCGACGGCTTGTTTCCACGTGAAAAATCAGCATCGATTCCATGTTTCAGAAAGAATGTTTAGATTTATTTGCATGGTACTAATTTACATGTTTATTCGTTTGGAAAGTGAGAAAAATGAGTTTTTCGTGAATGGGATGATGGTATCGGGGAAATTGCAGAGTTTTGTGGTATGTTTATGTTTTGAGGACAGCGGTTGAAATCAGTGAGAAAATAATGACGAGACATTGTGTCAGTGAGCTCCTGTTTATTATTATTATTATTTATTTATTATATACTTTATTGTACACCTCATTACAAACATAGTAAAAACGTTTAAAAAAAAACAAGGGTACAATGGGCGGTCTTATCGCACAGGGCAATCTCTTACAGACAACCTTTGGATGGACTGAACGAAAGAAGTTAGGGCGGTCAGTGTACAAACATCATAAACAATATAAATTAGACATAATAATATAAAATACACACAATACTAAATAATATACTAATAAATATCAAATATATTATTGCTTTTTAGACACAAGAGAATTGTAGTAAATAATAAAATTACACTATTATTTATTTATTTATTACATACTTTACTGTACACCTCATAATAAGAACAGGACATGGTCATTCACATAATTAAGTAAACTTTTTCTGGCTGAACTTCCTAGGGATTGTTTTTTTCAAGAACAATAAAATAGGCAAACGCAATTATACCATCGTGGGTAGAACGAGGATGAGGCTGGCACAGAAACGTGGAGGCACAACGTTGGGGAGGCCTATGCCCACATAGGCCCCAGCAGTGGGCGAAGTGGGGCTAGCAAGTGTCAGTGGTGCCACTATGACAGAAGAAACGTCTAAAATTGCTAAACAAATAAAATTGCCTCCCCAGAAAAAATCGTCCCTCCACCATAAATTATACACACATAGTTGTTTACCCAGTTCAACTTGGACTAATTACCTCACTAAGCATTCTCCACTAAATACATAATAACCACAGCTTAACGAACTTCTACATTTTTCATACAAAACCCTTCAAAACTGAACACTGGCTGATGAAAAATTGAACCTCATTCACGTAACTGGAAACTGTTGTATTTGTTACAAAGATAAGTGTGTTAATGGAGTCTTCAAGTTATTTTGTAATTTTGCTGTGATCCACTGCTTTGTTTAAACACAAAACACGAATATAAAATGCATAGCCCTTGTAGACCAACACTTCTCCGTCTATTAAATCAGAGCTACACAAAGCATCAGTCACGTGCATACTGACTTGCTTCATGAATTCTAACGATCCATCTCATTGAACCATTCAAAACTTCCTGCAAATGGTTTTAAAAAAAAGCCAGTTGGTAAAAGGCCAGTCATATTTTATGTTTTGTTTAACCGCAAAGATTCATTAATCATAAGGTACTTAATAGAAAGAGTACACACAAAGTAATCGTTATTTTGCCGCCAAACAGTTATTGTAATAATTCAAAANGTACAATGGGCGGTCTTATCGCACAGGGCAATCTCTTACAGACAACCTTTGGATGGACTGAACGAAAGAAGTTAGGGCGGTCAGTGTACAAACATCATAAACAATATAAATTAGACATAATAATATAAAATACACACAATACTAAATAATATACTAATAAATATCAAATATATTATTGCTTTTTAGACACAAGAGAATTGTAGTAAATAATAAAATTACACTATTATTTATTTATTTATTACATACTTTACTGTACACCTCATAATAAGAACAGGACATGGTCATTCACATAATTAAGTAAACTTTTTCTGGCTGAACTTCCTAGGGATTGTTTTTTTCAAGAACAATAAAATAGGCAAACGCAATTATACCATCGTGGGTAGAACGAGGATGAGGCTGGCACAGAAACGTGGAGGCACAACGTTGGGGAGGCCTATGCCCACATAGGCCCCAGCAGTGGGCGAAGTGGGGCTAGCAAGTGTCAGTGGTGCCACTATGACAGAAGAAACGTCTAAAATTGCTAAACAAATAAAATTGCCTCCCCAGAAAAAATCGTCCCTCCACCATAAATTATACACACATAGTTGTTTACCCAGTTCAACTTGGACTAATTACCTCACTAAGCATTCTCCACTAAATACATAATAACCACAGCTTAACGAACTTCTACATTTTTCATACAAAACCCTTCAAAACTGAACACTGGCTGATGAAAAATTGAACCTCATTCACGTAACTGGAAACTGTTGTATTTGTTACAAAGATAAGTGTGTTAATGGAGTCTTCAAGTTATTTTGTAATTTTGCTGTGATCCACTGCTTTGTTTAAACACAAAACACGAATATAAAATGCATAGCCCTTGTAGACCAACACTTCTCCGTCTATTAAATCAGAGCTACACAAAGCATCAGTCACGTGCATACTGACTTGCTTCATGAATTCTAACGATCCATCTCATTGAACCATTCAAAACTTCCTGCAAATGGTTTTAAAAAAAAGCCAGTTGGTAAAAGGCCAGTCATATTTTATGTTTTGTTTAACCGCAAAGATTCATTAATCATAAGGTACTTAATAGAAAGAGTACACACAAAGTAATCGTTATTTTGCCGCCAAACAGTTATTGTAATAATTCAAAATAAACTGCCGACATGATTCTCAAATTAACCTAAAACCACTAGCGAACAACTTTCAAACATTTAAATTCACGGTAAAAATCCGTTTCTGAACCATCGCCAAAATTACATCCGTGGCATATTTCCAAATGACAACTTTGCGGCAAATAACGCAGTGGTTAAACCTTATTACTCCATCCACTACCTACTCTGTATATTATAACAAAACAAAAAGCAATTTACTCGTAATTATATGACCCAAATATCAGGTGAATAAGCCGAGATTGAGCCCTTTCAGGCCATCATTAAAAGCTCATTTTCATTCATTGAAGTGCTCCATAGCATGGAGACGTTTGTAACCAGTTCTCTAATTAACATACCTTTGAGTATGCAGTGGTTGGGAAAAAGAACTATTTCTGCAGACAATCCGTATTGTTTCAGGTACCTACTATCATTTGCAGAAGTGTATTCAAATAAGAATCACGACTTTCTGGGCCATCTTTAAACAGTTGTTTACTGGGAAACTAATCTCGTTACATGCTAGCAGAATAAAAGAAGAAATGACTGGTCGAGAAAAATAAGAAATGTTTAAGTTCGCCGCTAATATAATACTAAAATTCCGAAACCCCAAATTTAGAGCAGCAAACTTTAAGGAAGCGAACTATAAAACCATATTTACTAAAAATATGTTCACTAAGCATTGTATCGACTATATTCCTGAATGAAGAATGACAGAACTCAATCAGGTGATTTAGGACCGGTAGTCAGTTGATACGTCAAACAAACGCAACCTAATGAAAACCCCAGGTTGTAGTTTCCGCCCTATCACTCAATTGTCGTAGGTACTGAACACTTTTGCGACACGATATGTTTGGTCAAGGGATAGACAGGCATAACAGGCTTTTCTTTGTAGGTACTACTAGCATAGATTTGACATTTCTGAATTCATTGTGTTGCGGAATGCATTGTGTTGCGGAATTCATTGTGTTGCGGAATTGATCGAAAGAGTTACCGCGGCCCTGGAATACAAAGGGCATTTAAAGAAACACGGGAGGGTTTTAGATAGTAAGCGTCTGACACATTCTCCCACTCCGCCCAGAGCGGGAGAAGTCGATGTGAAGATGTTGGATGGAGAAGTGTATTTATTCGAATTTATACATAGGTACAAATTAATTTAATTTTTGGTGAACTATTTACTTAAACTATTAACATCTACTAAACCTAAGTATGTACATATACAAAAACAAAGTACACTCAGGCGTCAAAGTATTCCTCCGCATCGCTGTCATCCGGAAACGTGCCCAGAAGACTGGCAGCATTGCCACGTTGAATGGCAATGCTAATTATTTGAGCAAAGAACGAGCCAGCCCTCTGGAAAAGTTGATAATTTCGGATCTAAAAAAAGGCACAGTATTGACAGGCATCCTTTTTATGGCCAAGATTTTTTCTTTCCAAAAAATCCCGCATTTCAAAGACATTTTAGTTTATAACTCGCACACAGTGTTTTTTTTTATTTCTACCAAAGAGACCACCCAGACAAGAAAATAAAACTTGAGATTACGTCTCATGAGAATTATACAAAATAACAAGCAAAAAACTAACTAGACTTAACAAATCTCATGTCTATACCTAAAGGTCACAGATATACCACAAACAAATAGATGAGCTTGAATCATGACCTTGATTTAAAAGTAGACTCAACTTTTCTACCCCTTGTGTTTCCACACTTTGCACGGGATACATAAAGGCGCCGATCCACTGCCCAATGCTAACCTAAGCTTGCGTACTTAGCTTCGCTTACTAAAAATGTAGGTGGAATCATCCACCACACCCACCAAGCACCGAGACGTGGCGGCTACTGCTAGAGAATTCATAGTAAAACTTTCCATAGAAAATACTCTTCCAAACAAAAAAAAACCACTAGAATCTGTTGACAATTGGCAAAGACATCATTGAAAGACAGACAAAAAAAAACAGTCGAATTGAGAAGGAACTCTTTTACGTAGTCGGAAAAAACAGTATTAGTGAGTGTTACCCTCATAGAAATTGTTGACCGTGAGAATTCTGACTATGGCTCTGACAGCCAAAACTTGTGCCGTCTAGTGTTGCAAATTTTTTGTTTACTTGACATTGACGCTTCTGTGTTGGCATAATTATATGGCTTTAACAAGCTCTTTTTAGGGGAATGTGCTGGCCGTCAACAGTGCTTTATGTATTGCAAAAGGCGCTTATTTGCTGTCACCTATAGTACCTGCACGCTCTCTATTAGCAATATTGCATCTAGCTACCGCCACCGCGGCATTCTGTGCTTTGCTACGCACGAATGCGTGGCTAGCACAAAAATTAACTGCAAAGGTAACGTGGCAAAAGCTCTCCGGCAGTGGGCGGTCGCCTTAAAACAAGTGAGCAAAAAGATTTCAAGGGCTCTCGATTTTTGTTTACTCTATCAACTCTTTGCGCTCGGCTCTCAGGCTATCCCCTGTTATTTGATTGTGTACTGCAATAGGTTTAGCTGCGTTAGGATTTTCAGCTTCCCTATTGGAATCGGTTTTATTGATTTTGAAACGATGTGGGTCTTTTGTTTCAGTGTGCAGATAATTTCTTTTTGTCTTGTTAAACTTGTTTGTTTGTTAATTACTTATGTGGATGATATGTTTTCTTGTCTTTTTCTGCTTTATTTTCAACTATAAGTTTTCGCAAAACCAGCCTGTAATCGTCTCCAGGGTCCCATCTATCTCTGTATAAAAATACATTAAAATCGGTTCAGCAATTTAGGCGTAAAAGCGTTACAAAGCAACTCACTTTCTCATTTATAATATTAGTTAGGATTCTCAAATATTTTCAATTCTCAATATCACTAGTTTTAATTTTTTGCTCTTTTTAATCAGCAATTTTATGAAATCTGCGAAAGAAATATTGCAACGAGCCAGACTATTACAATCCCCTAGTATAAAGCCACTAATACAATTATAATATGATAACATCATGAATGACTTGATGCATAGCCTAATACCCATATACGGTGATATTAAAGGAGAAAAGCACTACAAGTTTAGTCATCTACTCTGTCAGAAAATTTCTATATCACGAAAAGTTAATCGGCTTATAAGAGAACGCCTTGATAACAAGTGAAATTGGGAGTCTTCCTTTACTCTTTTGAACTTGTAAGACACTTTCCAAGTTAGAAAAGTTACCGAGAGCCCCTCGTACTGAGAATCACATAAAATGTCAATAAGATTTACGAAATACATGGCATTTTGGACACGAAAGTCGTGCTTTGATGTCAGTTATCTGAAGATTTTTTTTCATTCTTGTGTCATGTTGATCCTTAAAATCTTTTTATCAACTTGTTTTTATTATTTAGGTATTCAAATTAGCAGTTTTTTCAAAAACCTGTTTTTTTTTTAATTGTACTGACATCAAATTTTTCAACACGCCGTATTTTTGAAACGAAGTTCCTTAACGCGGCTTACGGGTAGTGCGATTTAGAAGAAATTGTCACGTTACGAAATGCCGTATGTGTGTGTATCGAGTCCACTACAAGCAAATGAGCACACGAGCAAGTGAGTGCGCAGCCGGGTGCCCAACTCTCTCTCTCTTTCTCTCTCTCTCTGTCTCTTTTTATCATATAAACATAGATCAGCCAAAGCTACCACACTAATCGATCAACGTCGATTGATCGATCGATTGGTCGATCTTACATTCGGAGTTGATGAAAAATCGTAAGGAACTTGGTTACTGACGGGGGTCCCCCGACCGTACTTTTTTTTAAATTAGAACTGTTGCACATCACTACCTTTTAAAATTTAAGGACCAAAGCACCTATTTCTACATTTGTGAACCATTTTCAATAACTTAGCTTAACAGAAATACACGAGTACTCCTTTAAAGGGTTCCTTTTTCCTTTAGGTTTATAACTTAAATACAGATTCAGTGGTATCGCCTTAGATTTTCTTATAAAATTCTACCTTTATCAACTGCGATCCAAGTTTTATCCCAAGCTTTAGCAATAACCCTTTTAGAGCTTCAAAAGATACATTGATACAGTGGCGTAAATATTGGAAATCATGAAGTCTTGGCTTTTAGTTTGTTAACAACGAGTAACGTGTTTCGCATTTTTTGTGTATTTTAACTTTTGGTATTAAGTACTTTTGATGATGTCTTGTTTGTAGGTACTTTATATTTTTGCTTATCATTCAGAAAACAATACACCAAAATATTTCTCCACGTCCCATTGTTGAATAGGGACAGTCCCTGAGGCATTAACTCCTTTGTCCTTTTTTCGATACATGAAGTTTAAATAAATATTTTTTTTCATCTTCTACTCATATTGTGCACACATGATACGTAAGACTCTTGTTCAATTGGACAAGTTGTGCGATGGTATGTATTTCTGTAAATCGATTTAAACAAATGCTTTTAAAGGTGGAATACAAAAATACACAATGAAAACTAGATGTGGTGTGTTTTTTCTTTTCAAAAAGATTCGTGAGAAGGCAACTAAAGGGTTAAGTTTATAATATCATATCTCAATATTTTAAACTTTACCGGGTTAACAGTTACAGCGAGTTGAGCTTACCTTGCAAACCCTTTCGTAGAATTTAACCCTTACAATTTATTATGGCATTAAAGGGAGCAGGTTAGAATGTTTAGGGGTAAAAAGCCCAAGGCTTGCGTTTTGAAGATTACTACAGTACATACCTACCTACTACAAAATGGTAGATAATGTTTTCATTTATTCGAATTTAGAAGTTATAGAATGATTGCAAAGTTGTATTTGTTTTTCCTAATATTGAACTTTCGCAAATAGAACAATTATGTATGGAATTATGAGTTAGGATACTGTACCAAAAACATGAAATATGGTAAAATAAAGGAAAACAGGGCTGAAACGATGATGATATAGAGGTCACTAGTATAGAGGGTATGCGGTACAGTGAGTAAAGTCCCGCATACCACCAANCGATGATGATATAGAGGTCACTAGTATAGAGGGTATGCGGTACAGTGAGTAAAGTCCCGCATACCTCCAACGACAAAGGGAGGATCCTCCGAACCAGATGGTTGTTGTGTCTGGTGGGCAACTGCCCGATAGTTGATATTCGGACTGTTGTATATGTTCAAATCGCACGGAGAACTTTGCTTGCGCGATGCAGGATTTCGTTGGTAGTTCGTCGTAGATGGCGTTGCGGTTCTTTTTATTGCCGTACAAATTTCGCTTCCTAGCTTTTCATGTGGTGGCATTACTGCCGCTACAATGACACATGTTAAGAAGAATGTTGATCATTACACGCGGAACAAAAACGAGTAACAACAACAACCGAATAGAATAGATTTGGACTAGGTACTCTACAGACAAAATATAGNCTTTGCTTGCGCGATGCAGGATTTCGTTGGTAGTTCGTCGTAGATGGCGTTGCGGTTCTTTTTATAACGAGTAACAACAACAACCGAATAGAATAGATTTGGACTAGGTACTCTACAGACAAAATATAACTCACTAACAAGAACAACACATATTACGACTTACTCTAAAAATACATACCAACAAAAAAGTCCATTCCACACAAACTTAGCCTACCGGGTGTTCATGTGCTTGACCCCTGTCTACACCAGCCGGTCTTAGGTAGGCACGTGATGCGAATAGAAAGCCACATCCTTTGACAACTAGCCTTTAAGAATATTCCTTTTATTTCATGCTCGGCCTAGACTATTTGATTTACTTTGAGGCTATATAGAATGGGAAAAGAATCGTAGATAGAAATGGCGGCAATAAATAACTTATTTAGACTTCTAAGTAACTGTCAGTGAAACAGAAAGGACCTTGTTTAAAAAATNACTAGCCTTTAAGAATATTCCTTTTATTTCATGCTCGGCCTAGACTATTTGATTTACTTTGAGGCTATATAGAATGGGAAAAGAATCGTAGATAGAAATGGCGGCTTTAAATAACTTATTTAGACTTCTTAGTAACTGTCAGTGAAACAGAAAGGACCTTGTTTAAAAAATCATCCTTTTTTTTTAAGTATGGGAAATCATCAAATGACTTCTTCCGCTCTGGGTGGAGCGGAAGGGCGTGTCAGACTCTTACTGACTAAAACCCATCCGTGTTCCTTCTAAAGCCCTTTGCGTTCCAGGGCCACGGTGACTCTTTCGAACAAATTCCGCAACCTACAACCTTACATAATGTAAATTGTCATGCAATTACTTACTTTTCTGTTTCCTTAGACAATTTTTGTATGCCAAGGCAAACAAATTNGGCGTGTCAGACTCTTACTGACTAAAACCCATCCGTGTTCCATCTAAAGCCCTTTGCGTTCCAGGGCCACGGTGACTCTTTCGAACAAATTCCGCAACCTACAACCTTACATAATGTAAATTGACATGCAATTACTTACTTTTCTGTTTCCTTAGACAATTTTTGTATGCCAAGGCAAACAAATTATTAAGTATTCAAAATCAAAATCAAAAGTCATTTATTCAAATTAGGCTGAGTGCCAGCACTTTTTGAACGTCAAAGTTCTACATAAAGACAGTCCCCCAAAACGCCCGCCACCACTTCCTAGTGTTATACCTANGACATGCAATTACTTACTTTTCTGTTTCCTTAGACAATTTTTGTATGCCAAGGCAAACAAATTATTAAGTATTCAAAATCAAAATCAAAAGTCATTTATTCAAATTAGGCTGAGTGCCAGCACTTTTTGAACGTCAAAGTTCTACATAAAGACAGTCCCCCAAAACGCCCGCCCGTCACCACTTCCTAGTGTTATAGCTGGGAAGAAGAAGTGGCGCAACAAACTCCCCAGCAACACATCTGTCTGTTAAGTTTTAGTAGTATTAATCCTAACATAAACATGACTGTAAAAAAACTGTGATTGATTAGCTTCTAAAACTTACCTATGATGAGACAGAGAATCTCCTTCATCCAGTTAAATAAGTAATGTAACAAACACGTATACACACATACACTAATACACATTCACATACATACACACACGCAATACTCAAACACACAATTAACCACTCCCCACGTCCCTACACACAAGCTTAGTTTACAAGTTCAAGCGCTTCTACTCTTTACAAATTTTGTTTTCACTCTTATTTATTAAATATATTATTATTGTCTTGGCAACTTCATCACTTAAAGGCAAATGATACTTATAGCTCAGGGTTTCCTTTTTTAAGTACCAGTAGTACATCATCTGTTCATTCTTTCATATAAATTTGTACTAAGCATTTGTATCACCTAGTTTGCGTACATAAAATACACATACACATATATTTCTTCCGGTACACTTTTCAGTTGGTTCTTACTAAATCAATGCTTTCAAAACATCAAAATATTTTATCTACACTAATATTATTAAGAGGAAAGATTTGTTTTTTTTTGTATGTAACGAATAAACTTTAAGTTTATTCGTTACATACAAAAAAACAAATCTACTGGACCGATTTGAAAAATTCTTTCAGCAATGGATAGCTACATTATCAGCGAGTAACAAAGGCTATATTTTATTCCCGTACTCCCTCGGGAACGGGAACTACGCGGGTGAAACCGCGTGACGTCCGCTAGTCTATCTTCTATTATATATTTTATATATATAAAAATGAATCCCTGTTTCCCTTGGTCATGGCATNATAAACTCAGATGCAGAGGTAGCTCAGGAATTTGAAAACTTCTTTGCTGATATTCCTCGTAAAACGACAGAGGCTCTTAACTCGTCACCCGCGCTCTCTGCTGCCTTACTTCGGAAGAACGTCAAGGTATGTCCATCAGAGTTCAAGTTTCAACATACAAACCCCCAGGCCATTATAAAAGCTTTTAAAGATCTTAAAATTAAATCAACAGAAGATCTTTGGGGAATGTCTGTAAAAGTCTGTAGATCTATAATTGAAACTATTGCTCCCTACTTAGCTCTCATATTTAACTCTAGTGTGGATCAAGGAGTATTTCCTGATCTCATGAAACACAGTAAAGTCGTTCCACTGTTTAAATCGGGTGATAGTCATGAACCCAACAATTATAGGCCGGTGTCAATCCTGCCGGTTCTCAGTAAGGTGTTCGAAAAGTTAATGCTTAATCAGATGTTACTTCACTTTAATAAAAATTCCATCTTTCATGAACAACAGTACGGTTTCACCAAAGGGCGTTGTACAACTGACGCCGGTGTCACCCTAATAAAGAACATCTTTAACGCCTGGGAAGATTCAAAAGACGCCATTGGAATCTTTTGCGACCTCTCGAAGGCGTTCGATTGCGTTAACCATGAGACGCTTTTGTTGAAACTCGAGCATTATGGGATTAGGAATACATCCTTTGATTTGATTAGATCATACTTGAAAGACAGACAGGTTAAAGTCCAGGTAAACGGTGTAAACTCACTAGGGTCTGAAATGACAATGGGCGTTCCGCAAGGTTCAATATTGGGTCCATTCCTCTTTTTAGTATATATAAACGATTTGCCCGAATTGCTTCAAAATCAACCAAAGATGGTATTATTTGCTGATGACACATCATTGATATTTAGGATAGACCGACGGTCACAAAGTCTTGATGATGTCAATAACTCTATTCATCAGGTCCAACTTTGGTTTACGGCAAACAACTTAGTACTAAATGAAAAAAAGACCAAATGTATTAAATTTACTTTACCAAATGTTAGAAGCACCGAATGTGACATCGTATTGAATGGACAAAAACTGGAATTTATTGATCAGACGGTTTTCCTGGGAATCACTTTAGACGAGAAATTGCAATGGGGACCTCACATAACATCTCTTGCGGGGCGGCTAAGCTCAGCCGCTTATGCTGTTAGAAAGATAAGACAGTTAACAGATGTAGAAACCGCGCGCTTGGTCTATTTTAGTTACTTTCACAGCATTATGTCGTACGGTATTTTGCTGTGGGGTCGTGCTGCTGACATTGAATCTGTATTTATTTTGCAAAAGCGTGCTGTTAGAGCCATTTATAATCTTCGTCGCCGCGATTCTCTTAGGGAAATTTTTAAAAAGATTAATATTATGACAGTACCTTGTCAATTCATTTATGAGAATATTATGTATGTAAGAAAAAATCGACATCTCTTTAACAAAATTAGTGATAGACATCATTTTAATACTAGAAATAAAAATAATTTAGATCAAACATTTTATAGATTAGCCAAAGTACGAACATCTTTCATGGGGTACTGTGTTAAATGTTACAACAAAATACCTTGTGACATATTAGAACTAAATGAAAGAAAATTTAAAACTTACATTAAAACCACACTTTGTAAACAAGCATATTACAAACTAGATGATTATATTAAAGATAAGAATGCTTGGAAACATGCTGGTCCTGCTCCATAGGACAATCGAGGGTATAGTAGAAAAAGTCAAACTTGTTTTATTTACTGGTGTACTTTCAGGTTTTTAATATGTAATTTAACTCACACACTGATCCATTGTTTTTAATTATATTGTAAATATGTGAGTACCATGTCCCTTACTAGCAAACTTAATTTTATCTCTGCTGGTATTGCTTTGTTGTACCTATAGTATATAAGTGTGTGCTGTATATTAGTGTAATGTTGGATGCATTGTGCTCACATAATATAATCGATTGATCAATGTACCTATGTATACAAAATATTGTAAAACATATTTATAAAGAGTAACTATGGAGTTTCTTGTCCGTTCTTCTCCATAAGAATCTACTTTTTGCGAATGGACAACTAGAGTCACTTATATTTTAATTTTAAACTGTAAATTTGACTTTCAAAAGTGCCTTTTAATGGTCTAGTTGAAATAAATGAATTGACTTTGACTTTGACTTTAGGATATTGTAGTTTGGACAGGACAAAATCTGGCGGGTAGCAACAGGAGTATGTAAACGACGAGTTCTGTTGTTTCTGGCGAATAAGGCGAGGCACGAGTTGATTTATGCCACAAAACTATTCTTGCTATGGTTTTAGCTCATAGAAAAGAATCGTGTTAAAGCCTTCTTTCCTTTTTCGTCTAATTATCACTCATCCCCTAGAAATTTCCCATCATATGATGGGGGAATTACCATATAGGTCGGCTAACCACGGCTGAACGCGCGGTGGAGCGACAAGCTCACACAACCGCATGTGGTTGTGATCCCAGTGATTTCGATGACATGATAACACATGCGCCTAAGTGCGGTCGCCGCATGATTCGACAAGCTTTGGGTACAGCTTATAAATGAGCAACATAGTAAATAGTACACCTATACTTTACTATATTGTACACTGACGAAAAAAAATAACTAAAATATTGTTGGCATTAGTAAAAGACGTGTTATTCCCATGACAACAAGTTTACTGTAACCGTTACAATACACTCTTTTTTTTTT
>NDFZ01003262.1:12952-25517 GCA_002192655.3 Mamestra configurata | reverse complement strand
GTTCAAATCGCGCGGAGAACTTTGCTTGCACAATGCAGGATTTCGTTGGTAGTTCGTCACTCACACACGATAGATGGCGTTGCGGTTCTTTTTTTTGCCGTACAAATTTCGCTTCTTCGTTTTCCATGTGGCGGCATTGATGCCCCTGCAGTCCTTTGGATAACTTTTGACCTGCAAGCGAGCGAAGGCGCTACAAGAAGCTAGTAAAATTGTATGTTTCTATACTAATATTATAAAGAGGTAAAGTTTGTAAGTTTGTATGTAATATCTGGAACTACTGAACCGATTTTGAAAATTCTTTTTGTATATGATAGCCACATTAATGAGTAATGCTATAGGTTATACGGGAAATTCCAACGGGAACGGGAAAAAAACGGGATATGCACCTACAAAGTCGCAGGCAATAGCTAGTAGTCTATATGTATTGTATAGCTTTAATCAAACCAAACACATATTTTTATCTCTTGGGGTATTATGCAATGAGTGTCAAATTATAGATTAAAAACTACATATGAAACTGTCTGCTCTGATATAAAACGATTAAGGAATAATATAGAAACACAACCATTTTGTTTTAATTTTGTTTTATTTCTTAAAAACTATGGACTTAAAAATAAAAAAATAAAAAGATCACAGATTAAGACAACGTAGATTTAATCAAAAATCTTTCGATGATATGATTACTATAATGACTCGTTCCGGGAAGGTTTTCAAAGCCTCGACTGAAACAAAAAAGAAAATATTTGTAAAATATATAAAAAATAACGTTCAAATTTGTGGCATTGAAACAGATGGATGTGAAATAAATATGTTATGATTCATCCATAATTGGCAACAATAAATATATAATTGGCCAAAAATGGACCAACATTTAATGACAAAGAGACAGAGACAAATTGTAAAATAACTATGTTGTTGTCCTTCTTCAAAAAGGATTTGACGACATCCAAATTTATTTCACATAGGCTTACGTCGGCACTTATAAAATTTCAGAAACGAGTGTATGGTTTGAATTTGTCGTTTCCTATGGAGAAGAATTGGCAAGACTTGGAAACTCCTCGGTTACATTTCTTTCGTTGCCGTCGACGTCTTAAGAAGTTCTAGTATAACTCAAACGTTTGCTTCGATTTCAAGCTCAAATTATATTCATTATCATTATCATCAGGTCATTATCATTGAATTGACATATCTAGGGAGGACACTTACTTCACTTCCAGCGTGAATGGCTACCACCATGTCAAACTCGTTGGCTCCTAGAGAGATGCTGGCGCGTCCATCGTTACCGACGGTGATGCGCTTTCCGGTGCAAGTGCTGCCACTCTTCTCGCCGGAGATGACGTCGCAGTAGGTACCAGCGGGCAGGCAGGTCTGTAAATTGAAGATGTAGAAAAGTTAGTTGTTTTATCGACAACTAAAGTAGAGAGTGACTCTGTTTGACGTGACAAGGCAAACTCTCTTGTAAAATTTTTAACAAGATTCATATTTGATTGACGATCACAATCCTATGGAAGTGATTCCAACAATACAAATTCAACTGAGCAACTTTCCAATTGAATAGATGTTTGTAGCCACATAATTATGAAAATTTTCAATTACAGAATATTTATCTGCTGATCACTCTTTATGGAAATCACGTCTTCGTATGTCTGTTAATAAAAAAGTTCTTGAATACCAAAACTAAGTTTGATATAAGATACCCGTTAGATCTCTATAAATAGCACCCTTATAAAAACAAACCCGAAAGTAAAAGTTCACACTAACCTGAAGAGTCTGGTTCAGGTCCCAGTAGTCATTGTTGAAAGCAACGAAGCCCTGGTTTCCTCTGCAGAAGGCGATCTGGTTGCTGCCATTGTCCCACCAGTTGGATACAGCGGTGTTACCGGCACGGTTTCTGAAGGCAACCATGCTGTAGATTTGACGCCAACGGTGCTCGCAGATCCAACCGTTACCACAGGAGTCGTCCTGGGAGAAAAAATACAGAACTAGCATTGTGATGTTGAAAATTTAAATGATGATGTTAATGATGTAAATCTCTCGGGAGATCCTGGATTAAGTCACGATTAAAAAAGCTCAAAATGCTAAAAATATCTCAAAATAAAAAGAAAGTTATCGATATTGATATATGTTAGTGGATATTAGCTCACAGAAATAACAAACAAAAATACTTCTCAAATAATCTAAGTAGCTAAATATTGGTGTATCTTCTAGTAACTATTTTCATATAAATGTAAAAAACTTATACTTACAGAGTTAATAGAAGGAGAGATGATGTTGCCACTGTTGTCCATTGGGGGACCAGCTTCAGTGTTGTGGAAGTCAAAACTGCTCATGAGCTGAGGCCAACCATGAGGATGGGCCAACATGAAAGCGATGGCACCCTTGTACTGCTTAGATTGCTTGTAAGTCAGAATGTTTCCACCAGCACCATGACCTCTCTGGTTGTCGTGGTTATCAATAAAGGTGAGAGCATCATTGTGAGCAAGAAGACCCCAGTTAGTGCCCCAGTTGGACAGCCATCTGAGTTGGTTGCTGCGGCTGAAGGCTCGGCTAAGTTCCAATCCAAATTTGAACTCGGTGACAGCAGCCAGGGAAGTGTATTCATCACGGGTGATGGCTTCGCCTCCGAGGTCAATGACTTCTTGGTAGATGTAAGGACGAGCGCCGGAAGAAAAGCCGTGGGCGGTGTTGAGGTTGTGTAGCCTGTCGTAAATGACGCGCAAGTCTCCGGGCCACATGTGTTTGGCAGCGTCAATTCTGTAGGCGACAGTTAGGTTTTAGACAGTGACTTTTTATTTCTAGCTCACAGCCATACAATTAAACAATGACTGACTAACGGATATCTTACCTGAAACCAGCGACACCTAAGCTGATGAGATGGTTCATGTAGTTCACGATCATTTGACGTACGTATTCTGTACCCTGGTTCAAGTCCTTAAGACCGGAGAGCTCGCAGTTACGTACCTAAGATATAAAGACAGAGTTGTAGTTTAAGAAACATTAATAAATAGGTATAAAAAGGTTACAGAATAATGTCATGTGACTGAACATTAAACTAAGTGCAGAAAACGAGATTGATCAAATTAAGCATTTCTTTACACCGTAGCATATTTAATAAATCATTAGAGCTTACATTCGATCGTAAAAAACAAGTGATTTCACAAGGGAAGATTTCCTTTCAAGTTACGGAAGCCCTAAAAAATTATCTAGAAGTAGAAACTTACCCTATCAGGGCAGCAGCCGTAATCATTGCTGGTGATGACACATTGGGGAAAGTTGAAATCGTTCCTGCCGTAAGGAACTGACGGGTAGTGCCAGTTACCGAAGTTAGCGGTGCTGCCACCAGTACCGGTGTTCTCATTCCATGTTCCAGTCATGTGGTTGATGATCGCGTCTACGTAAATTCTGTGGGAGAAGCAGAAGAGTTTGAATAAGATGTTTGATGACGTAATAGATTGTGTGAAAAAGCTATTTGCAAACTAATAAATTCGCTAAAAATTTAAACTTACAAAGCTTAGCCAACTTTAAAGTTTATTGCAAGAGCAGCAAAAATGTGACATCATTAAGTATCCANTGATGACGTAATAGATTGTGTGAAAAAGCTATTTGCAAACTAATAAATTCGCTAAAAATTTAAACGTACAAAGCTTAGCCAACTTTAAAGTTTATTGCAAGAGCAGCAAAAATGTGACATCATTAAGTATCCAAAGCTAGATATACAAAAAAAAAACTATATTACCTGACACCAACAGCATTACATCTGCGGACCATGTTAGCGAACTGTTGCTCATTTCCGGAGCGGGTGACCAGGCGGTAAGAGATGGGCTGGTAGCGTTCCCACCATGGGCGTTGATGCGACCAGATCATCAGGTTCTCATTAGGAGGGGAGATCTATAAGGAATAGAAAAATTGGTTAATCCAGGAAAACTAGGTATAAGCTATCGAAATCCGCCAAATCTCGAATGAACCACATTCAAGGTATGTTACACCCAATCACTGGATTGTAGAGGTCATATGAGCAGCTGCTTCTTGTGAAATACTAGAAGTCAACTGCATTCGGCTAGATTGGAAGTTGACCCTAACTGTTGTTGTTTATTGTTCCTAATTAATTGTTGTGAAAAGGCTAGGCTGATGATGAAATGTTTTATTCGTGAAATCAAGCATCATGCATTGGACTGAAGGAACTTTCTAGATGCATTTGATGCCAACACAAATTAATAGCTTAACTGTTATCATGTAAATTATCAGATAGGTAGCTAAATCAAAATATTATTGACATGATGATAATCTTCAAAATATATACATACGTAATTTACATTGATGTGCCGTTATCCATTAAAGATAGGTTATCATTAGTTAAGCATCAGACCAATTTAGGAGACTCAATTAAATTATAATAGGTCATTTATATTTGGGAATACATTGTCTTGTTTCGACTATTTTGTTTCGCATTATTATGACACTCAATTATGGTTTATTTAAACATTAAAATCACAATCTAACAAGAACAAGTCGTTATTACAAATCGCTAACAAATTTATTTCCTTTCTTTATCCTTCTCTGTTGGTGTCTTTTCAAGGGTTACCGTGTTACCCCGATATTGGGTTGTAGAGGACAGATAGTCAGCCGCTTCGCCTAATATACTGGTACTCAGCTATATCCGGTTTGACTGGAAGCCGACTTCAGTATAATTGGGAAAAGGCTAGGCAGATGATACTCTTGTCGTATTCAACGTTTAGTTTTTTACCTGGATACCACCGAAGCCTCTGGGTCCAAGGAACCTCTCGCACTCATCAGCGATGTCGTCCCATTTCCACTCAAACAAGTGGACCATAGTAGTTCGGCCGGAGGCATAGTGAGGGTTCTTGTAGGCCAGAGCCACAGTCAGGGCTGCGAGGCAGAGGATGAGACGAAACATCCTAAAATAGAAAAGGACAGGTTAAAATAAATTAAGCGCCGTTGATGATGAAACATTTGTGGATGAATTTGAGAGACAATACCCTAAAAGAAAGCTCAAGCCTAAAGTTGATACAGCTCTTTACGAGTTAATTACTTCGGAGAGTCAACACTCTACAAACAATCTAGGCGTTTAGCACTGTTTCTAGGTCATCTTTTGTAGGCACAATTGACAATTAATGAAATTTCTGAATGTTTTGTTGCATCTAGAAACGTTTAACTGTACTAAATAGAAGATCTTCTAAATAGNTCATCTTTTGTAGGCACAATTGACAATTAATGAAATTTCTGAATGTTTTGTTGCATCTAGAAACGAACTGTACTAAATAGAAGACCTTCTAAATAGACGAATTCAATCAATCTATTTTTTAAGTGTTTAATTTAATTGAAAACCACCGAACTAATCTGAGCTATTTGGCAAAAATATGCAAAGTACAGTTCGGTGTATTATACTTAGTCCCCAAGACTAGGACACTGAATGACAGAGAAAATATTTCTAACCTCGTGCTTACAACATAACTCATGAAATTGTTCTTGTTTTCAAGTTCTCAACACGATTTCTTTGTCCAGTCACTAGGACATAATTATTTTGTGCACGATATCAACAAGGCGACTACAAATAGATGAAAAGATTATTGTCATCCGGTTAACCGTATAAATTTCTAAAACTGTACTGTCAAACGAGTCAAATGATTAATAAGTACAGCAAAATGATGTTATTGAATTATGTTTTCATATTGACGTTACGTTGGTTCTACATAACAAAAGCATAAAGAGCGGAATTAATTGTTCTTCTCACCTGACAATATTGAAGAGTAAATAATATAGTTTTCTATTTGTTTGCAGTTTTACTAAGTTTAATTTTGAAGCCGCATATTTGCATAATTAGTTTTGACTTAAAAATTATTTTAATGTCATTTTTTTATTTGACTGTCGATACATGATTAACACATGACTTTTGCTTGCCATGATTAAATGTTACAGGCAATTGTTTAAAAAACAAAACAACAGCTTCTTTTTTGGTTAACCAGTATCTACACCTAAATATTCACGATTTTACGCTAATTTGGTAATAAATTATCATAAAATGAAAAACACTGAAACATTAACATTTCTTTTTGATTGTTATACCTTTGGGGGAGGCCTATGTCCAACAGTGGACGTCTTTCGGCTGATATGATGATGATGATGAGCTATCAATTCACACTTTCGCACAAATTAACTCAGTCTATTACCNAAACACTGAAACATTAACATTTCTTTTTGATTGTTATACCTTTGGGGGAGGCCTATGTCCAACAGTGGACGTCTATCGGCTGATATGATGATGATGATGATGAGCTATCAATTCACACTTTCGCACAAATTAACTCAGTCTATTACTATGTATAACACTGCAAATGAATATCATAAAACAAGCTTCATTTGTTTCCGATAACGCAGAACTATTATTACTACAATTAAGTACAAAGTGCAGTGTGTTAATAGAGATACTATTCAATCATCTTCATACGTACATTCGAAACAAATGTTCATATAGAAGGCAGGAAATATCTCACAGTATCTGGCTGCAATTTTACTGTTAGTTAACTATTTCTATCACTTATGCGTTGTGGAAGTGAAGAGCAGAAAAAAACACAAATTAATATTCTCGAAATTTCACTCACCTTGTGTATTACACCTGAGTGCACTAACACTGAAGATTAATGAATCTGCGTTGGCCCTCCTACTGCGACAATACCTTATATACCAAGAGATAAAAACCTCAGTCAAAGATTTGATACAAATAATTATCTTTTTAATTACTATACCTAATCTCTGATAAAAGGTCCGAAAACATTAATAATCTTGAGATGTTGTGGAACGATATTTTTTTAGGTAATTATCATTGACGGAGATTATATAATTTTGTAGTAGAAAGTTCGAAAATCCATTTTGGCTGTTCATTATTTGCGATTGTAGTGATCCTTAATGGCTTGCATGATAAGGAATGCAATGACACGACTTCTATTATATAAATGATAAATTGTGTTTACTTGAAACTTGATTGTAACCTCAATGCAAGGATGGTCAATACTCATGGCTTCTCCATATGAGAAGAGGCATTTGCTTTTCAGTGCCAATAATCTGACACTTAAGTAGATCTATACATATATCAGTAGATTTTTAAAACGAAAATAAAAAAAAACATCATCATCTACGTCTTCACTTCAGTCAAAAGCCGTCCACTGCTGGACATTGGCCAAAGTCAAAGTCAAAACGTTTATTTCAATTAGGCCATTAAACGGCACTTTTGAACGTCATCGTTTACAGTTCAGTAAAATAATAATGTTACATTAATAAAGTGACTCTACTGTCCATTCGGAAAGGTAGATTCTTATGGAGAAGAACGGACAAGAAACTCCATAGTTACTCTTTTCAAATAATGATTTTACAAAATTTGGTATACAAAAATTAATTTAATATTATGTGAGGACGATGCACCCAGAGTATGCTACTTAAAGAACAAAGTATCACCAGCAGAGGTAAACTTATTAATTTCCTAAAGAAATTTAGGTAAATTGTACTCACATATTTACAAACATTGGAACCATTAATTAAACAACAGTGTGTGAGTCAACAGAAAAATAAAAACACAAAAAAAGAAACAGTATATCTATAAAGTTAATACATTAATCAACCAGTTTGACCTTCACCCTTGATTGTCCTATGGAGCAGGACCAGCATGTTTCCAAGCATTCTTATCCTGAATGTAATCTTCTAATTTGTAATATGCTTGTTCACAAAGTGTACTTTTAACATGAGTTTTAAATTTTCTTTCATTTAGTTCTAATATGTCAGAAGATATTTTGTAACATTTAACACAATACCCCATGAAAGAAGTGTGGACTTTAGCTAATCTAAAAAATGGTTGATCCATATATCCACCAAATGGTTGCCCCAAGCGTGACTATAGCGACCACCTAGTCCTGGGCTTGTCGTATCCTGCGGAATCCAGCGGTCTTCGACAGATCATAAATCCACCTTATAGTAAGTCTTCCAAGCGTTACGCATTCCGGTATGTGGTTACCACTCCAGAACCGTATCGATGCCATCGACAATGCGTTTTGCAAAAAAATTGGCAATTCTTTGTGCTATGTTGGTAGGTACCTCGGTTTTCCTGTAATGCTCTAAGTTTCTGATTCGATCACACAAAGAAATTCCAGGCATAGCAATCTCGATTGCTGCTTGGTTAACGTATAGTGGCATGTTCAAAGAAATGCAAGGATAAGGGTACAAAAAAAATCCATGTGTTTCAGAGATATGTGTATTATTACAAGCAGTAACATAATAATTTCCATAGGACACACAAAAAAAAATTGACATGCATTAATATGGATTTCAGTAACTACCTCGTTTACGATCACAATACTGACCCCATGTCATCTAAGCTTCTTATCGCGCACTCTGAGGCGCCGACTGAAAAGAATAACACGATAATCAATCTAAACGACGCACATGGTCAAGATAGCAACTGAAAAAAGATTATATTTTTATCAATGATTGTGAAATACTAGTACCTAAATGACTAATTAGTATCAGAACAATCCATCAATGACATGGTAACTACATTAGGGGGTTAATAAAGGACAACGAGAAAAATAAATCGTTGGTGTAGATCAGAAATCAAAAGATTATTATAAAACAGATGGAAATATGTCCGAAATGTTGCACATTGACATTGCAATCACAAAAGCTACTACAGAATCTGAGAGAATAATAAATGGGTTTTGAAATGCTCGGGATGATAGGCTGTAGCATTCAGTGGTTCGATTTCATTACGTACCTCTGCTCCAACATGGATGGCAAGATACAGTTCGTCTCCAACTCCAGATAGAACTATTTGTGCTTGACCTGTACTTGATACAGTCACCGTTTTTCCTGTGCACCCAGTTCCCAACACTTGTCCTGATCTAATGTCACAGTATGTTCCAGCAGGAAGTCCTGTCTGTAATTTTGATTTCATACATTATATTTGTCTTCTTGTCTCTTGAAACAGTTATTTCTTTAACTCGATTTAATTTAATTTCTATAGTATCGTCTGTCGGTCTCCCACGACCCTTTTATCGAATTTTGGAGTGTTTACCTGTACCGTTGTATTCATTGCGGTTCCTTCTGTATTGAATGCAATGAATCCTTTATTTCCCAAACTAAACGCAATTTGATTGTTGTCATTGTCCCACCAGTTTCCAACTTGAGTTTTCTGGACTTCGTTTCTAAATCCAACCATTCTGGAAACTGTGCTCCAGCGATGTTCACAAACCCAACCGCTTGCGGTTGTGCACTGTCCGATCTAAACAATTTAACAATTAGGTTTTTTTTTAAGTAACTTTGTATATTTTCTATAGTGAAGGAAAAAAATAATTGAAAACTTACCTCATCGAAAACCGGAGACTGAATATTTCCATTAGCATCAGCAGGTGGGCCTTGGTATCGGTTAGTAAAATAAAAACTGCTAGTTATCCTAGCCTGGCCATATGGATGTGCTAGAAGAAATGCTAAAGCTGGCTGTGAATAAAGTTACAAAAATTTTAAATGACTCGTCCTTGCGCATATTTGAATTTATAATTCGAAATAATTTGAATCCATCACAAAGAATAGAATCAATTTTAGCAATAAAAAGGTTGTATGGAATTTGAACTTTGTCTTGTATGTATAATATAGCTTTTTGTTCCTAAATTTCATAATTTTCTCGAAATCTGGATTCAAATACAACGTGTAACAGAATAACCGCAATACCTTGAAGTCCTTGGGTCCTTTGTACTCGCGATATCTGTCTTAGACCCATGATAAAAGTTGTTCATAGTGATGAGTACTGATGAGTACAATGACTTCATTCAAGTTTTTGGGTTTATTCTGTTACACGTTGTATAGTCTTCGAGATGGTACTACGTTTTAAAATCGTATAGATAACTTACATTATCGGTATCCTTAATAAGCTTGATGTATAGAATGCATTTTTGAGATTTCAATATCAATACCTGAACTATTTGGATAATGATATAAGAAGAAGAAATTGCAAATTATTACTTCTCGTTCAAACAATTTTGATAGAGAGCTAAGAATAAATTTACCTTATAGACTGTTTCATTTTTATACGACAATATACTAGGAACGCGCTGTGTGTCATGATTGTCAACGAAAACCACAGCGTTCTCACTGGGCATCATATCCAGTCCGGTAGTTCCATATGTGCTTAAATTTTTCAAAGGCTTTTGACCTGAGAAAAATTGCGATAGTTCGTCTCCTGCCTGGAAAATTAAATTTATATGTACTTTTTTGTAGTATTCAATGTTTAATTAATTATATTATTTAGTCTGAATATAAACTTCAATTCAATCTATCAACAATTGGCTGACAAATGTCCTCTTCTTATTGCAAAAGACACTGTGCCTTTTTTAGACGTCCAATATTGGGCTTGAAAAACTTTTATAGTCGCTGACAAACCTATATGTAGATTTGTAAAAACAAAAAGGTGAATTCCAAGAATGCAGAAACTGGTTGGAAGGTTGCCAATGCGGCAGTAGAAACTATAGGTGTCTTCACGCATTTCATAAACATCATAAATGAGTACAAAATCCAACAGTGAGTAAAGACCAATATACTAGAATCAGAACTCATGGGACAAAATAAACTATAAGAAGATACTGATTTGTAAAATAAATAATTGAATTTTGTTAATTATTACTGTTTCCGAATACATTGATCGTATTTTGACATTTTTAACTGGATTTGACCATTTTAATTTTATTTAGTGTTAAATTTAAATTTTGCATGCCCACTTGGGCAGAATGTATGGCTCAATTGTAACATTCCACCTTATTGTAATTTAATTCTACATTCTAGAAAATATAGAATTTGATTTGATTTTAATTGTAACTTAGGTAATAGAGTCAAAGGCGCTGTCATGCCTTCATAGTTAAAGGAAAACTAATTTGTCCATGATTCAGCAACAAACAATTTTGCTGAGTCATGAAAACCCTTTCTTGAACCGTGTTATACCTACTTTCAAGAGACTTTTTTTTAAGGATGGGAAATCATGAAATGACTTCTGACGAGTCAGACTCTTACTGACCAAAACCCATCCGTGTTCCTTCTAAAGCCTTTTGCGTTCCAGGGCCGCGGTGACTCTTTCGAACATATTCCGCAACCCTGGCAGGCTTACTTTCAAGAGACTTAGTATTATAATTTAGCTTAAAGTTAAAATGTTCGAAAATTGCCCTGTAAGGCTGAAATATTTTAAAATGTTAACTACTTTATGATTCACCCTTATTAACCAAAAGTCTATACTATAAAGAGGACGATGCGGTGTTTTACATGCCTGATTGATGCTACAATTTTGGCTTTAAGTTAATCCAATTTCAACATTTGTAAAGAAACAGGTAAGGTTAAGATAGGTTTTGAACCTGCTCTTAATTCTTCAGGTATCGTTGTTATCTACGTAATCTGCGTTTCTTTTGGAGTTTCTTCTCAAAGTAGTCAACTAGAAAACACCGGCCTCATCTGGATTTATATAACAAAAAATATATTGACGTGTTAAAGAGTTACTTGTAATTAATTTGCAAAATAAGCATCATTTTTCAATATTATTCTGCTCTTTTACTTTGTGTTTGTTGCTGTTGCGTTATATCGAATAGGTAAATGTTTCCTGTTCTATTGTAAACAGTTATTTCAAGTGTTAGGCCCCATGCTTACGAAAGGCAACTATGACTTACAGTAAACTCCTGTAGTTTGTTGCTGTTGCGTTATATCGAATAGGTAAATGTTTCCTGTTCTATTGTAAACAGTTATTTCAAGTGTTAGGCCCCATGCTTACGAAAGGCAACTATGACTTACAGTAAACTCCTGTAGTTTGTTGCTGTTGCGTTATATCGAATAGGTAAATGTTTCCTGTTCTATTGTAAACAGTTATTTCAAGTGTTAGGCCCCATGCTTACGAAAGGCAACTATGACTTACAGTAAACTCCTGTAGTTTGTTGCTGTTGCGTTATATCGAATAGGTAAATGTTTCCTGTTCTATTGTAAACAGTTATTTCAAGTGTTAGGCCCCATGCTTACGAAAGGCAACTATGACTTACAGTAAACTCCTGTAGTTTGTTGCTGTTGCGTTATATCGAATAGGTAAATGTTTCCTGTTCTATTGTAAACAGTTATTTCAAGTGTTAGGCCCCATGCTTACGAAAGGCAACTATGACTTACAGTAAACTCCTGTAGTTTGTTGCTGTTGCGTTATATCGAATAGGTAAATGTTTCCTGTTCTATTGTAAACAGTTATTTCAAGTGTTAGGCCCCATGCTTACGAAAGGCAACTATGACTTACAGTAAACTCCTGTAGTTTGTTGCTGTTGCGTTATATCGAATAGGTAAATGTTTCCTGTTCTATTGTAAACAGTTATTTCAAGTGTTAGGCCCCATGCTTACGAAAGGCAACTATGACTTACAGTAAACTCCTGTAGTTTGTTGCTGTTGCGTTATATCGAATAGGTAAATGTTTCCTGTTCTATTGTAAACAGTTATTTCAAGTGTTAGGCTCCATGCTTACGAAAGGCAACTATGACTTACAGTAAACTCC
>NDFZ01003262.1:0-10417 GCA_002192655.3 Mamestra configurata | reverse complement strand
TTTTTTTGCGTATAATCGCATGGAAATCATCAGTACGCGCTTGCGCAAACATCTCCGACGCGCTACAGTAACGGGGCAGTCTCAACAACATCCTGAAAGCATTGTTATATTGGACGCGTAGGACATCCAGCGATCTCTTAGTATAGCTGACCCACAGACCGCCCGCGTACAGACTTTGGCAGTAAGCCTTGAAAAGTGTTACTGTTACTAGGTCTGTACACCGCGCAAATCTACGGGACAACATATTACTCCGGACCGCTAGTGCCCTACGCTCCCTCTCGATGTCTACATCGTCCCTGAGGTCGACGGTAATAAAATGCCCTAGGTATTTAAAAGTGGACACCCTATTAATTTTTGTCCCATTCACGAGAAACTCGGGTTCTCCACGGCGTTTACCATCGACCTCAAAGACCATGTATTCACACTTCTTTTCATTATATTTTAAACCATGTGCGGCAGCGTAGGCTTCACACGCTTTTAGCAGCTCTCTGATCGCTCCCGCTGACGGACCCAGCAGCACCATGTCATCTGCATAGCTGATGTTGTTAATTCTAACCCCACCAACACTGCATCCGACACGCATGCTGCTGAGAGCTACAATAAGGTCATCCATGTAGAGGTTGAAGAGCCTGGGAGACGTCAGACCCCCCTAAATGTATGGCCTCTATGTGTATGGCCTCTATGGCCAGGCAAAAATATTATGAAATTGGTAGGTAGGTACCTACCTCCTCTTTCTGCGCGATAACTGTTTCGCAGAAGGAGACCACCGCGTCTCAGGACTCCTAGCCGCCGAACATAAAACGGACTAAGGCCGGCAGCGAGAGGTCACCGCCTACCACAGAGATGAAGGCACGGCGCGGCTCCTCCCAAGCGGCACTCTGCCAGCATATGTTACGCCGTGTCCTCCCGACAGTCGAGGCAGTGGTGACACCGAACGTCCGGCTCCCTGCCTATGCGACACAGGAATCTCCCGAAGCAGCCATGCCCCGAGAGGACCTGCGTCGCACGAAACGACAGGGAGCCGATTAACTGTAACCTAACCTATTTAATTAAACAGAAGCATATGTCCATGGCATGTTATGTGTGTATGAGTGCCTATTGTATGCCTTTTTAGGGTTCCGTAATCAAAGAGTAAAACGGGACCCTCTTACTGACAGAGTTGAAATATTCACAGATGATGTATTTCTGTTGCCGCTATAACAACAAATACCTACTAAAAACAGAGTAAAATAAATATTTAAGGGGGCTCCCATACAACAGACATTATTTTTTGCCGTTTTTATAGATATCTAATGGTACGGAACCTTTCGTGCGCGAGTCCAACTCGCACTTGGCCGGTTTTTTCTGAAATTAGTATGAAGTCTGAATGCCTGATTGATTACGTATTGCACAATTCTTGTAGATTAAAAAATCAACAGCATTATCATTTTCAATGCTACTACGATTGAAGTGAAAATACTTAGGTTCCTACTTTAGATATGCAGGTATGGAACGGTAGGAAAGATTTAAAAATTATCGATAAAGTACTCTACATACCTACAAGTGTTTCTGTATTCCCCTATCAATTTTTAAAGCATCCACTAAGTACCTACTCAAACGGTGTAGGTACCTACCTAATGATAACATTATTTTAACAATTAATCATCATCTTACCTATCTTGATTGATTTTATGAGTTTGAAAATTAGGAGTGGTAGGTACCTATATATCCTTAGGTATGTTGTTGAGTGAATCAAGTCATTTTGTCAGCGCCCTGGGCCCTGTTTAATAAACATTACAAAATTTTAAATTGTAATTGTATTAAAAAAGTTACAAATCAACAAGTTTCTGTTTATTGTCTATTGAATATGTCACCCAGAAAATTGCAGACTCCGTAAGATTGTAATAAATCTTTGTTAGATTATTATTTCTCGATATATTTTGAAAAAACCGTTTTGTATACAATCAATCCCATCCAAATTCAATAGTTTTCAATATATCCGTGTCTAATTAAGAAAAAATGGAATTTCAAGCGATATTTTACAATCTTACGGCGTTTGCAATTTTTCGGTGACAAATACAACTGTTCTAACAAATTTACCGTGGTGGAAAACTGACAAAATTGTACCTGCAATTTTACATATTTCTGTTTAATAAACATTTTCTCTTTACAGGTGAAAATTTACATATTTGTAAGGAAAACTGTTTTATTGAACGCATAATTGTAATAAAAAATTACATATTTTGTAAATTGCAGAACAATTCCGACAGGTGGACTCGCCTTGTGTTAGAACTTAACCGTTTTGTAGGTACCTCAATTTAATAAGTCAAGAAATTTAATTGAAAAATCATAAAAAAATGGTTCTAACAACTAATAGTGGAAGTAGTAACAGTAGAGAAGAATTCTTGTATGTATGTATATAATAATTTGAATCTCGGAAACTACTCCAACGATTTTCATGAAATTTTGTAAGCAGGGGGTTTCGGGGGCGATAAATCGACCTAGCTAACGTTTACCAAAAAAAAACCGAGCTAAGCTCGGTCATCCAGGTATCTACTTTATATTATGAGTGAACGGCACCGGATTCCGGATTCTAAGATTTTTGAAATCTACCCTCGATTTAAGAATCTACAACAAAACTTACATTTTTGTAATTTGTAACTTTTTTTTTTAAGGATGGGAAATCATCAAATGCACAATTATAAATTTGTAGACACAATTTTGTCATCTAAATCTAAAGATACACGTGACCGTTGTATTGTAACGCCCTGTATGAACACAAACTCATCCCTGCTCTCGAGATTTACAGCCCCCTCCCTGCCAGAGAAACAGGTACCCTCTGGTCACGAATTGCAGTGGTCACCATTGAAGTCTGTAAACTGACTGCGGACTAAGCCTGGTCGCAGCAGATCCTGTCTGGTCCGACCAGGATCATCGATAGATCCCAAACACAATGTGAGTAAGGAGCTCCGCCACAAGACGTGCGTGCCGCATCTTCTGTGCTACCCGTTGTGCACTACCTTCACCCCTGAAGACTTATGTATGGCAAACGATAGAGCTGTCCAGGTCTAGGTACTTACTTACGAGCCAGACAAAAGAAGAAATATTGTCTTCTTGTCTATCCATAGGTTGTCTGGTTTTGTATGAACTTTGTTAAACTTTTCTTTGCTTAAAAGTATGTTATTTTATTAATGTTTGTCCATAATATTTTTGCTACCTAGGTACTACTAACTATTATTTATTAACATTATAAATTTTAAAATGACTTTGCTTGTTCCGATTTGTTACCGATGTTGATGAATTTTGGTACAGAGATAGATGGGAACCTGGATGTTTACAGGCTACNTATTATTTATTAACATTATAAATTTTAAAATGACTTTGCTTGTTCCGATTTGTTACCGATGTTGATGAATTTTGGTACAGAGATAGATGGGAACCTGGATGTTATTTTTTGCAAAAATAAAACCTTGAAAAAAAACGAGCGAAGTCTTGTGCAAACGCCAGTCTTCAATGAATAGGAAGCGGGTGAATTACGCAGGGTGTGCTGAATTTAGGTAATGTAGGTAACGTACGATACGATGCCACGTGGGGAGGCAATGGTACCTACTCATAGCTGCAGAGCTCCGTGTGGTTTTAGTTAGTACAACTCTCACAGATATATGAGGATTTCCACACGATAAAAAGCTACATATATATATGTAGGTACCTAATGAGCAATGGACCGTAACACTTTTGGCGCAGATAATGTAATTTTATCTTTTTCAAAACCTTTTTTAATTATCTACAGATTACTGAAATCAATCTACTTTGTCAAATATTATCTTAATTTAAAGATAAAATCTGCAGATACTAATAGTTACCTAAACTATCTATCAGATGTTACCTTTAGATAAGTAGATTTTTAAATTTAATTGTAGTGAGAAGTTAGTACTTATGGGATTTTACATCATCGAGCTAAGTCGAAAATGTAGAAATATACAGGAAAAGGGAGAAATATAAAAATAAGGGTATCATCTTACTAGTATTTTAATCTAAATAATCTTCAATTAAAAAAACCGGCAAAGTGCGAGTCGGACTCGCGCGCGAAAGGTTCCGTACCATTATCTATAAAAACGGCAAAAAAATCATGTCTGTTGTATGGAAGCCCCCTTAAATATTTATTTTGTTCTGATTTTTATGGCGGCAACAGAAATACATTATCTGTGAAAATTACAACTGTCTAACTTCATGTTCATGAGATACAGCCAGGTGACAGAGGGACACACAGACAAAGAGACGGACGGACAGCGGAGTCTTAGTAATAGGGTCCCGTTTTACCCTTTGGATATGGAACCCTAGAAAGAGAAAAAAGTAATCAGCTAATAAAAGCAAAATGCAGCTAAAAGTTATCGATATATTCTAATGATAATGAAATAGTTTGTACCGACTTGTACTACAAACGTAATACAGCGACAGCAAGAAACAAAGGTTTCACAAAAGAAAAAATTAAACTGAGTTTCGGTGATAGTATATTTACAGAAAATTACATAGTGACAGAAATAATCCAAGACATGAAGAAATTTGCTTTGAACAATAAAATGACAAAATTGAGGTCACCGATCAGCGAAGTTACTTAAAGCGAAGTTTGAAGAGACGACTGAAAAGAATAACAATAGATTAATCAACAAAAATAGGTGGTGGATTTTTTATTAAATACATGTATGCTAAATAACTTCCGAATTTGCAATTTATTTTGAGATCACCTTGTATATCAATTCGAGAAACTTCTATTTCGTTTCAGCTTTATTTGGTTTCGTTTTATTTAATATATCTCTCTCATCTAGATATCAGGCGTCATCATCATTTCCTCTGCCCTTGTGACAAATTAATTTGGGGCCAGCGCTTTTTCTTCCATTAGTCTCTATTATACCTACGTATTCCCAGTAGCCCCCTCCCCCTTTTAGCTATTTCCTCTTTTTATTATTGAAAGGCTCGCGTTCGACCACTAACTCACCTGATGGACAGTGATGATGTGGTCGACGATGGAGCACAGTTGCCTAGACATAACCTAGTCATTCTTAACTTAAGACTTTTCACAGAATCATCCATCATCAGGTTCGAATCAAGATACTCCAGTTATTTATGATAGTTTTAACGTTCTATACGTACGTCTGTTCCAACATGTATGGCAAGATATAGTTCGTCTCCAGTTCCAGATAGATCAATTTGTGCTTGACCTGTACGTGATACAGTCACCATCTTTCCTGTGCACCCAGTTCCTTGCACTTGGCCTGATCTAATATCACAATAGTTTCCAGCAGGGAGTCCGGTCTGTAATTATGGATTTTTATTGGTCTTTCTCGTCTTAAAGAAATCTAGTTTCTAACTTTGTATGCGTTTTTTTAATGTCTCGCAGGTCAGTCTAGGACACTGTCATCTGCTTAATATAAATAAAAGTCTCCAGCCACTACTTATAAAAACTTACAAAACTAAGCGATTACACGCTAAGGGCCACCCCCTGAGGGGTACGAACCTCAGCTTTGGGCGTCGGTTTGAGAGCGCAGCTAGGGACGGTTGAATCGAACATTGATTATTAAATTTCAAAATTCAACACTACAGAGTTCTCGGCGCGGGCTGGCTCTAGTAAGGGTCGAGGTGGACTTCGTCTTAGCCACATTCGCGTCCCTTTTATAGAATTCTAAACTACCTATTTACCTGTAAGTTTGTGTTCATCGCACTTCCTTCTAAATTGAATGCAATGAAACCTTTATTTCCCAAACTGAATGCAATTTGATTGTTGCCATTGTCCCACCAGTTTGCAACTTGAGTTTTATGGATTTCATTTCTAAATCCGACCATTCTGGAAACGGTGCTCCAGCGATGTTCACAAACCCAACCGCTATCGGTTGTGCACTGACCATCCTATTGAAACAAAGATTTAACAATACAGAACAGGTATAAACAAAACAGTGTATCAAACAACAAAGTAATTGAAGAGTTACCGTATTTATAACAGGACTCTTGNACCGATCAGCGAAGTTACTTAAAGCGAAGTTTGAAGAGACGACTGAAAAGAATAACAATAGATTAATCAACAAAAATAGGTGGTGGATTTTTTATTAAATACATGTATGCTAAATAACTTCCGAATTTGCAATTTATTTTGAGATCACCTTGTATATCAATTCGAGAAACTTCTATTTCGTTTCAGCTTTATTTGGTTTCGTTTTATTTAATATATCTCTCTCATCTAGATATCAGGCGTCATCATCATTTCCTCTGCCCTTGTGACAAATTAATTTGGGGCCAGCGCTTTTTCTTCCATTAGTCTCTATTATACCTACGTATTCCCAGTAGCCCCCTCCCCCTTTTAGCTATTTCCTCTTTTTATTATTGAAAGGCTCGCGTTCGACCACTAACTCACCTGATGGACAGTGATGATGTGGTCGACGATGGAGCACAGTTGCCTAGACATAACCTAGTCATTCTTAACTTAAGACCTTTCACAGAATCATCCATCATCAGGTTCGAATCAAGATACTCCAGTTATTTATGATAGTTTTAACGTTCTATACGTACGTCTGTTCCAACATGTATGGCAAGATATAGTTCGTCTCCAGTTCCAGATAGATCAATTTGTGCTTGACCTGTACGTGATACAGTCACCATCTTTCCTGTGCACCCAGTTCCTTGCACTTGGCCTGATCTAATATCACAATAGTTTCCAGCAGGGAGTCCAGTCTGTAATTATGGATTTTTATTGGTCTTTCTCGTCTTAAAGAAATCTAGTTTCTAACTTTGTATGCGTTTTTTTAATGTCTCGCAGGTCAGTCTAGGACACTGTCATCTGCTTAATATAAATAAAAGTCTCCAGCCACTACTTATAAAAACTTACAAAACTAAGCGATTACACGCTAAGGGCCACCCCCTGAGGGGTACGAACCTCAGCTTTGGGCGTCGGTTTGAGAGCGCAGCTAGGGACGGTTGAATCGAACATTGATTATTAAATTTCAAAATTCAACACTACAGAGTTCTCGGCGCGGGCTGGCTCTAGTAAGGGTCGAGGTGGACTTCGTCTTAGCCACATTCGTGTCCCTTTTATAGAATTCTAAACTACCTATTTACCTGTAAGTTTGTGTTCATCGCACTTCCTTCTAAATTGAATGCAATGAAACCTTTATTTCCCAAACTGAATGCAATTTGATTGTTGCCATTGTCCCACCAGTTTGCAACTTGAGTTTTATGGATTTCATTTCTAAATCCGACCATTCTGGAAACGGTGCTCCAGCGATGTTCACAAACCCAACCGCTATCGGTTGTGCACTGACCATCCTATTGAAACAAAGATTTAACAATACAGAACAGGTATAGAAAAAACAGTGTATCAAACAACAAAGTAATTGAAGAGTTACCGTATTTATAACAGGACTCTTAATACTTTCATCTGTATTAGCTGGTGGGCCTTGGTCAAAATTAGTGAAATAAAAACTGCTTGTTATCCGAGCTTGTCCATATGGATGTGCTAAAAGGAATGCTAGAGCTGCCTGTAGAAAAAAAATAGAACATTTCAAAAGGATATCCCAAATGTGAAGTTTGACGTTGATAACCAAAGAATGAGAAGAGAACCATCTGGTTTATCGCTTTAGAAGGATGTCCAGGTGGCGCATTATGACTAATACCACCAATCAAAGTGATATTAGTGCCGCAAACAGACGGTGCTATACGTGACTGACCACCATCCCAGAATCATGATGATACACCTTAATATTTTAAAAACAATGTCGAAGCATTAACCTCGAGTCAATGACTTAAAACTCGATTTGAGATGGATAAGTTTAAAATAAATGTTATTACTTAAAATAAACGTTTGGACGTCGTAATGGAATACGATACTCACCAGGTGTTTAAAAACTAGTACTTTAGAGTTAATGAAATTTTGGAAAGAAACCTGATTACCTTGTATATTACTTCATTTTTATATGTCAAAACACCGTCAGCGCGTTGTGTGTCATGATTGTCAACGAAAACCACAGCGTTCTCACTGGGCATCATATCCAGTCCTGTAGATCCATATGAACTTATATTTTTCAAAGACTTTTTACCTAAGAAAAATTGTGCCAGTTCGTTCCCTACCTGGAAACATAAATATTTTTTGTTTGTTACATTAATTGAATGAATGAATCAGCTGTATTTCTATTCTGTCAAGCAACATTTCGATGTGAAATCAGTCGGTCGCCACATGATACTTGTTGTACAAGAGAACTAAGTAGAAAAAAATTAAAGACTTTGTCGATTGTTTTCCGGAATAGCCATTTTGTTTACAGCCCAGTAAAAAGGGTGTAACCAATGTGTTGTGTGTGATGACAATATGACCTAAAATCTCTCTTGTTCTTTGTCCCAATTTATATGGGTTGGCGTAACATGTCTTCTTTTGATACTTCGTCATCTCAGTTATCACCACCTTTCTAGCCATATCATGTTTATCACACTGTCCATTCATCGTTTATTTGGTCTTCCCAAATACTTACGGTAAATTCAGTAATATCACCCATGTCCTTATACTCTTTGTAGGTGACTACACCGCCTTTTGCAACTTCTTGGTAAATGTAAGGTCTTGAGTTCCTTCGAAATCCATGATTTGTGTTCAGGTTGTGAAGGTTCTTATAAATTTCATTTAGATCTTCAGGCCACATGTGTTTTGCTGCATCAACTCTGGATAGAAAACAAAGTTATGGCTTTCCATACAGTTTTCCCAATGGCTTGAAGATTCTTAGGAAGCATGTACAATTAAGGCGAGTGAAAAACGCTAAATAATCGCATCTTACCTGATACCAGCTACACCTAGGTCAATAAGATTATTTAGATAATCGATAATCTTTTGGCGAACATACGGTATTGTTTGATTTAAGTCCTTGAGTCCAGACAACTGACAAACTCGAACCTGAATCATGAGAAATATAGCATAGCATTATCAGCCGCTAAGACTCAGCAGTGACAAGCCCTGTTATCGCTGCTGAGTCACAGGGCCTCCTTTCTGTGACAAGGATTGAGCCACCCCGCCAACCCAGTGCAGGATGAACGATGACACAAGAAAATTGAATGCCTGCGATTTTATAAAATGAAAGTTGTGTGACATTAATTATAGGGGCATGAACCTATGAAGGGATGTAGATGAGATAAATACTGTGAATGTAATAAACAATGTGAATGCATGTCAAAGTCAAGTTTACCAACCTGAGTAGCATTATTAACATCTGTGAAATCACACACTGGGTGATGGAAATGCTCGTCTGCGTACGGAACCGCAGGGAAATCATTATTTTGAGTGGTGGCAGTACTGCCACCAGTGCCTACACTTGTGTCGTGGTCTCCTGTCATATGGTTGAATACGACGTCCACGTAAATTCTGTAAAGTAAGAAAGCTTTTAATAACTTGCTAAGGTTTTTCTTCTCACTTTCCACGACGTGCTCATAGGCCATTGACGATAGCGACTTCAACAATAATTTAAAGACGGACTAACTAATATCAGTCAGCATTCAAACTCTTTTGAGATCGTCTACGCTAAAATTGGCCCCCATTACGCAAAAATTCCCCTCATTTCATTGCGTGTACAAGTACCTACATCACCAATTCATTTCAGCGCCACTTAATTTTGGTAATTATTGGTCTCTCAGATACCAGATGTATAGTGACACCTGGATAACTGGGCCTTTACCTGCACATCTGTCTCACTCAAAGAGCTCCATTTATCCAGTGTTGCAGATATCCAGGTTTAAATAAATATCTGTCTCAATAACAATTCATAGAGGTGAGAAAAGAGGTTATTTCAGTTATAGAGATGCGATTATGAAATAAAATGTGCATTTTCTTCAATCATCGGTCCACAAAACGCAAATACAATAAAGTCCGAGTTAAAGGGGTAATACATTGACGTTATCTCAGTTATAGAGGTCAATACCTATACAATTCAAAGAAAACAATTGAACATAAGTGTTCTCTATAATAAAGTCTCAGTAAAAGGGGTAAAATACACTTACTAGAGGTAATTATGATGATACAATCGAAAGAATTAATCCCAGATAGGGAGGTTAGTTTTGTCCTACTAACAGAGGTAATTCAGTGCTCAAGTGTCGGGACCTCAGCAACGCATGAGTTCCAACTATGGAGGTTTCCCACTTATTCAGGTCCCACTTAACAGTTTTACTGTATAATTGGTTTGGTTTAAATCATTTATTCCCAAAAAGACAATAAAGCCACTTACATGAGAATACAAAATAACATTTAGTTTAATTATCTAATTAACCGCCACCGAGATAAGTAAGTAAAAAACTGTTTACGTAACACAATCGTAACATCATTAGAGACTTAATAAGTAATATCATCATCCTAATATTAATCTTAATATATATATTTCTTGTGTACGTGTGTATGTCACTGAACTCCTCCTAAACGGCT
>NDFZ01003261.1:0-13059 GCA_002192655.3 Mamestra configurata | reverse complement strand
ACGTCGGTCTATTTTAAATATTAATGATGTGTCATCCGCAAATAATACCATCTTTGGTTGATTTTTAAGTAATTGGGGCAAATCATTTATGTAAACTAAAAAAAGGAATGGACCCAATATTGAACCCTGAGGAACGCCCATTGTCGTTTCCGACCCTATTGAGTTTACACCGTTTATCTGAACTTTAACCTGTCTGCCCATCAAGTATGAACTAAGTAAACCAAGGGCTCTATTCCTAATCCCATAGTGCTCAAGTTTCAACAAAAGCGTCTCATGGTTAACGCAGTCGAACGCTTTCGAGAGGTCGCAGAATATTCCAATGGCATCTTGCGACTCTTCCCAGGCGTTAAAAATGTTCTTTATTAGGGTGACACCGGCGTCAGTTGTACAACGCCCTTTGGTGAAACCGTACTGGTGTTCATGAAAGATGGATTTTTTATTAAAGTGACGTAACATCTGACTAAGCATTAACTTTTCAAACACTTTACTGAGAACTGGCAGAATTGACACCGGCCGATAATTGTTGGGTTCTTGAGAATCACCCGATTCAAAGTCCTCCCTAGCATTTTATTATATTCATGAAGGTATTTTTTTTAAGGCAATGTTTTCGCGGATGATGTCCCGGGCTTCAGTAATTGAGATATACGGTACTTAATTACACATACAATTCTGATTTTGACCAGGTATTTCTCGAAGTATTATTTAGATCTAGGTTTCTACCTTATAATTGGTTCCCATTACCATTTACCAACAGCCGCACAGGCCGATCTTCAAGGTTAAGCAACGCTTGTCGAGGTTGGTCTGTGGATGGTTGACCATCTTAACATACCGAGATTCCTCCGTGCCTCGGAAAGCACGTTAAGCCGTTGGTTGGCAGTCGTTACGGATCGTCAGAAGCTAGATAACTAACTCCAGTCTTGCCAAGAAGTACTGTGTTAATGGGTTGTGGAGGTCTGGTAGGCAGCCGCTCCACTGGTATTCAGCTGAATCCGGTTTGACTGGGAGCCGATCCCAATATAGTTGGGAAAAGGCTAGGCACATGATTGCGTTACAGACGTATGAAAAATCGACCAGCTAAATGAAAAATAAAACTTCCAGTCATATTATAAAGTTTCGTGTGACGCCAACACGTCAAGCCGTCATAGCCGCCATCAATTAAAAACTTCTACCCTCGAAAACAAAAGTTGTCTGTGGTATAAAATAGTTTTATTCTTTTATAAAAATGCCAGCAATTTGTGATGCACTTCTAATGTTTCTGTCACTCTCTCCAATTACGCCAACCGTACTCTCAGGACGGGTTCACCGCAATAGTTCAATGATTTGGAGTTTGAACCTGCGACCCTGATCGATACAGTTTACTTCAGCAGATAGGTAGATGGATTATTATTAGGTATTCTGGCGGCTCGTTTGGGTGAGGTAGATTGGCTTTTGTATTTTGGAAGATTGGGGGCTGTTGCCTTCCGTATAGACAGCTATTTAGGGCTTGGTTTGTAAAGTTAGACTTCTGAGCAAAGAGACAGGCGAGGTCTTTGCCTAACAGATATACAGTGGGAGAGAAAATTGACCGAATGGTGACCAAGGGAAGGCACTAGAGCCGTTCAAAAGCATATCGTTGGGTTGACGATATCGTCCAAGTCACAGAATACACCTCGATTAGGGACGGGAAGTAAAGCAGAAGAAAGAGGAAGCCTATACCCGGTAGTGGATGATTCCAGGCTGGAATGATGGCAGAAAGAAATATAAATAAGTAAGTAAGTAACTTCTAACTGCTACGAGGACATGCTAATGAATTTGAACACACTGCACGTTATATTGTGGCTTGTCATGACGTCACGGTGTACTTAGCATTGCATCATGGCGCCAATTTTTATTCCCAAGAGATAACATAATGACTTCATACATCCGCCTCCACATATAGAACTTAACCTGCTCAAGTCAATAAGCAAGTTAGATTACATTTAAATGTTTTAGCCAACAGACTAGGGGTTCAAAAGTCATAGAGGAGTCCCCAAACATTTTGGAACAAAGATATTCAATTAGTCGTAACGCATCATTTGCATATAGGTGTCGCTAGCTATCAAATTAAGTGGCGCGCTAACACTTTGGCTCGCATAATTAAATCATTTACCCTTTTCAAAGTTATGCGCTCCTGGTAACTCGAAGGGGTAGTATGTAAATTTTTGTTGACGATGAAATCGATTTTTTTAGTTTGCTGGACGATTTTTGTGGCTTTTGTTTTGTGGTTATTTATTTATCTACTACTTAATCAGTAGCCAATGTGTTAAACATTGGCTACTGATGAAGAAGTAGTGTATTCAAAATGGAGGCAAACTAAATAATGCGAACATCTTTAAATGGTGTATGTATAGATGTTGGAGTAAGCTTCTGTGTTTTCTTTTTTAATCTTTTTATATCATTTTTGTAAATACCACCGAAACTAAATCGATACCTATCTAAAAAAATGCGTGACGTGAATATTTGAATAGGTTTATTTACTTAAGACGCGAGTCACATTTAACTGACATTGATCGACGATGACTTCATAAGAAATTCACATGTGATTTGATTATATGTTTAAATAGAATTCTAAACATTTTGGGAGTCCCAGAATGAAGAAATATAAATACCTGCATTACGTAAAATAAATATTTACACATAAGATTACAGGTGTAATTGAGGAAAACTGAAATAACTCGTTTTTTAGGCTGAGTATTCATCGCCATTACATTAACCAAGGCCGTGTTTCTACCAGCGAGCGAGTCACATCCAGAAACATAGCAAAAATAAGTCGTTTTATAAGGAAAACAATAGCATCTTTTAGTTGTAAAAAGTACATCTTCCATAACAATGACTCATAATAAGTAATGACACTATGATACGGAAACCCAGCCATTAGCAAGTAGTTACCTACTCAGAATAGTTATATATTGCTTATATGCTATGAATGAGTGATATTCATTGAACCTGAGTTATCTCATTAACTCCGTTTAACTAATACATCATTGTACGACTGTTTTTTTTAATGATAGTTACTGGTCAAAATAATTAGAAGGACGTACGTGGTAATTGAATCTTGATATTTTTCATTAGGATCTGTAGCATCAGGTCTCGTTCAGAGGTTAGAAAAATCCAGGACTGGTTCAAGGATTTTGGTTTTTATTTTTAACTATAATCATCATCATTATTTGAGCCGAAAGTCGTACACTGCTGGACCTAAATCTCTCCCATTTGTCGCCACATCGACCGGCCTTGTGCGTCTGGCGTCCAGCGGTTTCCCGTTGCCTTCACCAGGTCTTTGGTCCAGCTTGTGGGAGGCTTCCAACGCTGCCTCTTCTTGTGCCTACGCGGTCACCACTTCAGAACTTTTCGGCCGTATATCTTTGTTTCTGATTCGATCACGCAAGGAAACTGTGAGCAAAGCCTTTTCAATTGCCTTTTCAAGGACAAGGAGGGTCACAATAGACCCCATCAGAACGCTTAAACGTTTCACTTGCATAAGTCATCACTGCTAAGTTCAACTGTACCATGGCTTTATTTCTACAATTTTATGGATTTTCTAAACGACTGTTTACTCAGCAATTAATGCTCAAAAGCTAAGTCAACATTTGTGGTTTTGTAACATTTTGCATAGTTATGATAATTTTGGACAAATGTAGTGATGTTAAGATGTCTATCTAAAAATATAATTTAATTATAATCCAAACTGTTCAATTGATAAAGAGTTGTACAACGTGTAACAGAATAAACGCCAAACCTGAAAAGGGGTAATTGTACTCATCATTATGAACAACTTTTATTATGGGACCAACACCGAAATCGCGAAAATAAATCAGCTATTCAGAACATTGTCAACATGTCGAGTTATAATGGTAATAGTTTAAGTCGATGTTTTTTTTTAATTAAATAACTTATTGGCATAATAATTCTAAAGATGTATCTACACAAGGATGTGATAAAAAACTATAACTTGATAATACGAGTATTTCCCAAAATTCAATTAATTTAAAGAGGTATTCGAAATGACCTATCAACGACAAACTTTTATTAATATACATTAATAATTTAGTTATACATCTTATGAACTTTGAAAACCACAAAACCGCAGAGCCAATAATTTACCGCTTTTGAACTTAATTGTCTTTCACCCGCTAGATTATATTCGTTGTTGTTATTTTAATTAATAGTAAGGTGACAATATAATAACAAAAAATAAACTAAATGGACTTGCTATGAAAAAAGACAACTAAGTGCTGCAACAGGTTTATTCATAAAAAAACTGACCTTGTCAATGGTTTAAATATCGATTGCAGATTCCAAATTCATATTCTGTATTGTTTAAATAAAGAATCTGCTAAAACGATAAGAAGTTGTTACGAATAGGGCTGTTCATTCTGGATAGATAACGATCTGGAACGAAAAGGCATCTTGGTGATAAGTGGTCAATGGCCATATGTAGGGTTGCCAGGTCTAAAAACTGGAAAGCCGAACAGACCAGCCAATTTAGCCTGACTTTTGGGTAAAATGGGATAAAAGGCCGGACAACTTATCCTATTCAGAATGTTGTGTCTTTAAAATAATATTTGGCTGGATCCTTGTTAGTAAATCCAAGCTCGTTTGACTCGTCAACATAAAGTTGATTTACCTTATAATGAAAAAATAAAATTAGTGGCTATCAGTCTTCTTAATTGTGCAATTTTCGGGGAAAATTAAAGTGATTGGTAAAATTGAAAAACCCTAACAAAAGCCGAGCAGGCACCATCTAATTTGGCCGGACACGCATCCTAAAAGCCTAACTTTGTCCGGCTTTATCCGGACGCCTGCTCCTTGCAATGTGGAAGTATTGACATCTAGATTAATAAAATACACTTTGATTGCTGCCTACCACCAAAACACGAAGCCGCGGGCAAAAGTTAGTATCTACTAAAGTGGTATATGTGCCACCGGAAAATGGCTCTCTCGATAAATTTACAACTGAACATTTGGAATACTTTTACACGATTCAAAATTTGATAGTCTATAATATCTCGAAGCCATTCCGAGAAATTGTGGACTGATATAAAACGGCAACCAAAAAAGTATTCCAAATGTTCAGTTGACAATTTATTGAGAGTTTACAATCTCTCAATTTATTTTATAATCTTACGGAGTTTGCCATTTTCCGGTGACACATATTTGACGACACGGTTGGTGCAGTGGTTGAGCGCATGTCACGGGTTCTATTCTCGCACGGAACAAATATTTGTATGGCCTACAGACAGTTGTTCCGGGTATGGCTGTTTGTGTATGTGAGCTTGTATGTCTGTAAAAACATCCACGATATAGGAGAAATTCCTAGTGTAAGGCAACGTTTTAAAAAAATATAAATACAAGTAAATATATTCACAGATGTGATGCAAAATTGCAATTCACTTTTTAAATACTAATATTCTTAGATAAAAAAAACGGGTGCCTCTCGGGACGCCTGACAGAAGTGATAACTTACACTAATCTAAGTTCAACTATTTAATATGGGAAGCGACTGTCCGAAATACGACTAGCGCTGTGGGTTAGAGTGAGAGAGGAAGAGCCTGCCTACCGCTGCCGTATGCGTGAGAGAAAGAGAAGCCAGACAGACTGGCGCCGTAACGCGTTACGTTACGAAGCGGTTTACCCTCCCATAAGAAGTTATCACTTCAAAATCTCTTACCTACCTACCTATCGTAACAAACGGTCTGTTTTCCCCATTCACAAAAAAGCGAGTGTATATTTTTCTGCTCGAGAAGCATGCAATACGAGTTTCTTCAAGACGTTCAGTTCCACGCGAGATACCAGCCCGGTTGTCCCGCTGGGAACGTTTGAAGCGAATATGAATCATTTCTTCCTGCTACATGTGTGGAACGAAACGTATTTATTTTCACATCTAAATCTGAACTTATATTAGAAACAGTCAAAATATTTCGTTTCTTTGTAGGATGTACTGAGGGCCTAACACGAATCTTTTAGACGTATAGTAACGAAACGTAAAATTTTACTAAAATTATAATAGTCGTTTCGCACTTAATATTTAGTATCTGGATGACCGAGCTTTGCTCGTTTCTTTTTTTTGGCAAACGTTTTCTAAAAATGAATAGACTAGATTGATTTATCGCCCCCGAAACCCCCTGCATACTAAATTTCATGAAAATCATTGTAGTCGTTTCCGAGATTCAGATTATAAATATAAATATAAACAAGAAATGCTCGTTTAAAGGTATAAGATTTGAATTTGAAATGTACTATATTCAAATTTTTGTATGATAAAAAATTTGTATGTCGCATAGAATAATAAACCAAAGTACTATGGGGTTGTATATTCAAAATTCACTTACATTAACGATGCTATACGTCAGAACATTCGTGCTAGGCCCAATGATCCTGAATTCCTTTGTCTGATTTATGTACAAATATATGTAAATATGAGAACTAACTTCTGTCTGCAGGAGTTATTTATTTATTTATTTAACAGTTTATGTACACACATTTAACAAATAGATAAGAAGAAGGGAACAGAAAAATAGGTACTAATCAGAAACGTAGGTAATTAATCCCAAAGGGGCATAAATAATTATTAACCTATATTATAGGTAATAAACTATATCCAAATCCTTCAGATCCGTTTGTTTGTCAATGTAGCAACCATCCAACCAGGAAGTAGGAAGCAACACGATTACTGGGTGCCTTTGTTTTTTTTTCCCCCAAAAAATCCAAGACCTCGGGAGAAAAACCGCGGGAACGGCTAGTCAGTAAGTTAAACGGTGTCTTTAACCGTTAAGGGCTCAAATTTATACTAGAGATTCATTATATGAAACAATAAATCATCTGCAAAGCTCACTGCTCCCTCTTAGTTTTAGGTTTTCTATCATAACGATTTGGAAATATATTGTCCAGGCCAAATGAAGGTACAGAACGTTGCACTAACGATGGCATTTTTATGTATTTACAAGAGAATGTATGTATCTAACAAGATTTTTATCGATAACTTAAAATCAGTCATGTGATAAAAAACAGGCAACATATAGGAAGACGTTAAAGAAAATCCACATAATGTAACCGCACTTCAGATTTATCGGTAAAAACCGAACAAAAACACAGAAAAAGTTACAATGATAAAAAAAAACAAAAAGTTATTTGAAAATACGTATAGTAAATCATAACTGTGAATACATTCATTCATTTCTCGGTTAGATAACAAACACTCAGAGGGGGAGCTCCAATCGGAATATAAAAATTACGACAGTTTAAAAGTAGGTAGCATTTACATAAAACTACTATATTGGAAATGATATACAATGTGTAGGCCGCCCCATTTGTTCTTCTCATGAAATATAAATGTGTTTTGGATGCTGGTATAACAGATAGTACCTTTATCATGTCTGTGTACCTAATGTTTATATGTCACCGGAAAATAGCAAACTCCGTAAGATTGTAAAATATCGCGTGAAATTGTGAACTATTTTATTCTTAATAAGCCTCGGATATATTGGAAACTATAATTATTATTATATTTTTTCATAATATATCGAGAATTATATAACGATAATCTTACGAAGTCTGCAATTTTCCGGTGACATACATACATAGGTATGTTTTACGTTTTTTTACACTTTAAACGAACTACAATATGTACAAGTAACAACTAAATACTTAATCAACTAATAATCGTGAAATTATGTAGGTACAAACGCGTATAAAAACAAAATAAATAATTGGGCATCAAAAAATTCATCCACATCGCTGGCAATGGCAAAAGTGCCAAGAACACTGGCAGCATTGCCGCGTTGAAAGGCAATGCTGATTCTTTGGCCGAAGCAAAACCCAGTCCTCTGGTCACGTGAACAGTCGACAATTTGTTTGCTGATGTCCCAAAGGACTCGGTGAGCACTCGGACCCCATAGATTTACCTATATTTTTCTTACTTGTCTTGTTTTGTATAAACTCAATCGGGTCAGCTATTATCGAATTTCTAAGCGTTTAGATGACTCTTCACGTAACCAGAGAGCTGGCTTTTTCTACGGTTAAAGAATCAGGATTGCCATTCAATGCAGCTATGCTAACTGGGCCCCTTTTCCATGTATTGACAGTAATGTTGACGATTTTTACGCCTTTTCGGCAAGAAAAGGCGTATTTACGCGCTTGTTAATTTTAATTTTAGTATCAATTTGTGTTTGAAAATTGATCTTTATCGTGAAACGTACTATAAGTATGACGTACAGCAAAATTTGCTTTAATCAACTAGGAATTTTCAAACCTAACCAGCTCAGCTCAGCTTGCCATAATTGTTTAGAAAATGGGACGAATAAATAAAACTACTGTTTACTTTTAAATAATGGATTTGATAGAAAAAACATTGTTACAATAGTATCGGAAAACGAATGTTTTATTGTTTGTCTAGTCAGCGATAGGTTTAGCTGATTGATTGGATGTTTGTTTCAATCCTATTGTCGATGAACAAGCCTGTATTTTCCAAGCACGAAATTTGTTTTCGAAAAAATGCTACTTCGTGGCTACTTCTTCACTTCCCTAGTCAACATTTTATCGACAGTTGGTTGTTAATTATGTTATCAATATATATAAAATTCTTCCATTGACTGACTGAGTGACTACAATAGAAACTACTGGTGGTAGAAAGCTGAAATTTGGCATGTAGCTTCACTACTCTACACACTACGACACTCCGTAGGGGAGCACTAAGACAGGATTTCCCGAAATTCCTACGGAAACGAAAAAAAAAACGTAATATGCTCGTAGTCGCGGGCAAGAGCTAGTTATTATTATAAAGTACAAGGAAGCATGTATGTTTAATTTTCTCGCCACCACCTTTAAGTAGACCAACAGTCAATGGTAGAGAATGCCTTAGGTCCGCCTATGTACCTGTGTGTTGCATTAATTAAAAATAAATAAACTAAATTAATGACGGGTTGTAATAATGACGTACTGATGAAACTCTTATAATAATTTATCGAATAGATTTAGCAAATCAAGATTTTTACCTTGGTTTGCGAGGTAGTCCGAATGTGGACTTACTAGCTATTGGACCGATGATAGTCGTGTGAGCTAATGGCTTAAAATTTATGAGCCTCACCCAACACCTTAGGAGGCTCTTGTTGGACCACTGAATTCAGAAAGCGATCCCAATACTGGTGATCTATTAAAAAAAAAAATAGATACATTTAAAAAAGTGAATAACAAAAATAATAATTGATCGAATAGATTACCGATGACATTTTATTGTTTGTGGTTTTACTTGATTGCAAAACAAGAATCACAACACAACAATAAAACTAATTATCGCGGAAAGGCACATACATACATATAAACAAAAAAAAAGATCGCTTCACGAAATCGTGAATGGTCAGACCTTGGAAAATCGTCAGAAAAACTCTAAATACGAAACAGACAAGACAAAGGAATCAAATAATGTCTTCATTGAGATAATGTTAAGTACAATACACTCTCGTGAGCGATGCTAGTAAATACAAAATAAGGCAAAAACGTAACAAAATGTCTGTAGTGAACATTTCTTGTACATTCCTTTCTGGACCTTTGTTGCTTGTAGTCTTTTTATGATGCTCTCTCTTGAATTTGTTGTGTTTCTGTTTAGATACTTTTGTAAAAACATCGTATTGTTTCTTTTAAGGATATTCTTGACTATAGAGTTTCTTGTCCGTTCTTCTCCATAAGAATCTACCTTTCCGAATGGACAGTAAAGTCACTTTATTAATGTAACATTATTATTTTACTGAACTGTAAACGATGACGTTCAAAAGTGCCGTTTAATGGCCTAATTGAAATAAACGTTTTGACTTTGACTTTGATAAACACATTGAGTTTAATTTCGAGGATTAGGTAAGTGTCTTGTTAATCGTTGTCATTACAATTTCTACAAATGTTCTTTATATTTGTCACCGGTAAATTGCAAACGCCGTAAGATTGTAAAATAAAGCGTGAAATTGTAAACAATTTTTCTTAAAAGACACGGAGATATTGGAAACTATTGAATTTGGATGGTATTTATTGTCAGTATACAAAACGATTTTTTCATATTATATCGAGAAATTATAATTTAATAAAAATTTATAACAATCTTAAGGAGTCTACATTTTTCCGGTGACATAGTCAATAAGAAGGATAAACCTAAAAATGGTTAATTGTACTTATCATTATGAACAACTGTTAAATGGGACAAAACCTGAAATCGCTACAAAATGTAGCTGTTCTGTACTTAGATAAATTTGGTTGAGTTACGCACACATTAAGAAAAAAAAAATGTAGTATTTTAATGTGTACTGGGTCCTACCCTTCATTGTGATCTCTCTCCATCACTCAAAGGTTTACTGGTAGAAAACTCAACTTTGATTTAAGCTCGTCTTTGTACATGAACTTTTCTTCACTGTAAATATATAATTATTTGAATTACTAGCTTTTGCCCGCGACTTTGTCCGCGTGGAATAGTTACTTGGGGCAGACATTTTAATTTTAAGATTATGAAGTTAAGTAAAGTTTCAGTTAATGCTACTGAACAGAGAAAGAATAGATAGTTTAACAAATGTTCGACGTGATTTTTTAAATTGGCATAACTTTTTATTTATGAACCAATTAACATGAAACAAACACTAAATGTTCAGTAAAGCTTATCACAATGTGTTAGTGAAAACCACATCTAAATCGGAATCTAAATCTAATTCTAACAATAATTGTTTTGGGTGCTATTTGCGTTGATAAAGGTCCCAATAATATTTTTCTCATATATCTTCCATGTACAGGGAGATCCGTGACATTTTTATTATATGTATAAATATTAATGTACNACTGATCCTAAAAATTACAGGCCAATCTCCTTGCTACCGACACTTTCAAAGATATTCGAAAAAATAATTAAATCTCGACTTATACTTCATATAAACTTAAATAAAGTCTTACATAGACGACAATTTGGATACCAAAAAAATGTTGGCACAGGAGACGCTATTTATACTCTTGTTAATGATGTTATCAATAAAATAAATAATAAAATGAGGGTAGCTGGTGTATTTTTAGATTTGAGCTCAGCATTTGACACTGTCGATCACGATCTACTCATCGCAAAACTAAACCACTACGGAGTGAGAGGCAAGGCCTCCCAACTTTTGTCTTCCTACCTAAAAAATAGAAAAATGTTCGTAGAAATCAGTGAGATGCAAGATGGACATAAACAAAATTATAAATCACCTTTTTTTAATATTTCTGCCGGTGTTCCGCAAGGATCGATATTAGGGCCCATATTGTTCATTTTGTTTACTAATGATTTAATAAATTATATTAACAAAATTGTACCTGACATACAACTTGTGGTATTTGCGGATGACACGAATGCCATAATTGGGGCAAATAACTCAAAAGAGCTTATGGAAAAAGTAAATGCAGCTCTAAGTTACCTTTATTCATGGTTTACTATAAATAAGCTAAAAATTAATAGTACAAAGACCAAAAAAATGTTATTCAAAACAATTGCTCGTTATAAAGACACCATGGAAATTAGACTAAATGATGACAAAATAGAACTCGTAAGAGAAGCTAAATTCTTGGGAGTACACATAGATGACTCATTAAATTGGAAAAAGGAACTTGCCACCATAGATGCATCTATATCATCTTCGTGTTATGCGTTAAGAACACTAAGAGACGAAATTGACATTAAACAATTAAAAATAGTATACTATGCGCTAATTGAATCTAAATTAAGATATAGTAAAGAATTTTGGAGGAACAGCTGTAATTATAATTACCAAACAGCTTTTGTCCTTCAGAAAAGAGTTATACGTACTATTGTCCGTATCTCACAACGAGAGAGCTGCCGCCCACATTTCTTAGATTTAAACATCCTTACAGTACCCAGTCTTTACGTTTTAGTACTCCTGACTAATCTTAAGAAATACATACATGAATATGAGACCGATGAGGAAAGGCTGGTTAGGGAGAGCACACGTAGGAAGGATTTGAGAAGTAAGATCCAACCTCACTTCAACATTGTGAAGCACAGTTCACAATATCAAGCAGTGCAAATATTTAACAAATTACCACTACACTTAAAAGAAATGTTCTATACATCTTCATTTAGAACAAAGCTTCAAACATTCCTATTAGATAAGTGTCTGTTGTACTCTGTTGACGAAATGTAATATTATGACCATGCGTTTTTCTCCTTTAAACTTGTAAATTTTTGTTTAATGTATTTGTGTAATATATGTTATGGACATTATTTTTAAATTACGAATGTTTTATTATTATTATTTTTTTTGTGTGTTTTTAAGTTGACATTGAACCATTTTATATAGATTTAATTTTTATATGTTTTCTATGCTTAATTTTAGTAAGTCGACATTGAATAATATTGTTAATAATGTAAAAATACTATGTTGTCAGTTTTTAAAGTGTAATTGTATCTACGTGTATATATGAGTATTTTTAATGTTTATTTTATATAATTATTTCAAACACAATGTGAATTGTTAATGAATAAATTGAATTTAATTGAATAGTTACAATATGACCCTTTTCAGTTTTTGCATTTATTCTGTTACAAGTTTTAGATAACTACAGCTGTTTTCCTTATTGTATTGTATTGTATTGTATTGTATTGTATTGTATTGTATTTACTTAGTAGTTCCCAGTATTAGACTTGGATAAAAATGTTGACTCTTCAAAGTTACGTGTAATTTTAAAAGATAATAGGTAGTATTAAATCATAGTCCTTTATTTGGTCTAGGAACAGAGGTTCTACGTAAAGCCGCAAACACACTGTTGGTTCATCTCAAGGCCTAGTATTACACACTTACCTATTTGTCATTCATCTCAATACTCAGAAAATTGAGGTGTTAACGATCCAAATTCTAGAAAACTCTAATGACAAACATAACACTGAAGTCTTCGTTAGGTAGGTATTTGCTAAGGAACGAAGACAGTACCAGAAACTAGCAAAAAATATTTTTGAGGCTGTAAATTTATAAATACACTTCTCATCAAAAAAATCGAAACACCTCGCAGTTTATGATTTGATAAGGA